>CAKNWV010085476.1:0-13907 GCA_932074545.1 Andricus pictus | reverse complement strand
AAATTACACTCTGGTGTAAGTAATGAAAGTTTAACAATAATTCATTTCACAAGACGATTCTTAAATGGTTTAAAATTTAAAAAGTTACAGATTTTAACGTAAAAATTGAACTATTTCAATTCAATAGCCTTTGTAGTTAAAAAAATTTAAACGTCCGATTTGAACTTTATAAATAATTTTCAATTTGAAAATAACTTGAAATTGATAGATTCATAATTAACCGATTTTATTTCGGATTCTTGAAAAGTTGTGCAAGCATACGTATCATTGTTTAACAAATGATATCAGAAATCATCAGTACATAATAAGATTGTATCATTCCATGTGGCCTAATCATACACGTTTTTACGATGAATAATCAAAATCTTGAAGATTTGATTGGCATAGAAATGGAAAAAGGGAGGGATTATGTATCCGTTCCTTCTTTCTTTGCAATACCAGAGAGTATAAATTCGAAATGAATGCCCTTCTTTTCGCAGTTCTTACGAAAAGGTTCAATTAAAATTTGTTTTTCGAACAATGAGAATCCTGCTCGCGGTTTGTGCTTTTAGCGCATTTCTTTCTTCGGTACGTTGTGTTGACCCCCCTATCCCGTAAGTATTATTACCGAAGAAAGAAAAGCGCAAACTGCGAGCAGGATTCTCATTGTTCGGAAAACAAATTTTAATTAAACCTTTCCGTAAGAACTGCGAAAAGAAGAGCATTGATTTCAAATTTATGCTCTCTGTTCTTGCAAATAAAGAAGGGACGCATACATAATCCCTACCATTTTCCAGGTCTCAAATCTCAGGTTTCCAATAAAATCTTCAAGATTTTCATTATTCATCGTAAAAACGTGAATCATTGGGCCACATGGAATGATAGAATCTTATTATGTACTAATGATTTCTGATATCATTCTTTAAACAATGATACTTATGATTGCACAAATTTTCAAGAATCAGAAACAAAATCGGTTAATTATGAATCTATCAATTTCAAGTTATTTTCAAATTGACAAATTATTTATAAAGTTTGAATCGGACGTTTATATTTTTTTACATACAAAGGCTATTTAAATTAAATAGTTCAATTTTTAATTTAAAATCTGCAAATTATTAATTTTTAAACCATTTAAGAATCGTCTTGTAAAATGAATTATTGTTAAACTTACATTACTAAAACAACAGTATAATTTTAAAAACATTTTTAATTGTGAAAACTTTGGAAATTTTGATTTTTGACATAGCGGATATGCTATTTTAACCAACCAATGAAAAAGCTTGAAAACATTTTTATAGGCAAAGTGAGAAAATTATTTCCTGATGAAGATTTTGCGAAAATAAAGGAACTTGTGTCACTTTTTTGTAGAATAGTAGTAAAATAGTTGCATCATTTAAACAAAGTAAAATGAAAAAAATGTTATAGTTAATTTTTTTCTGCGCATTAGACACGTAAAAGAAATCTTCAGTTTGGCTCTATTATCATAATTCAAATGAAATTGTCACGCTATTTCGAAATTCACAATCTCTCAAAAAAATTATTTATTTATTTATTATTATTTCAAGATTGAAATTTTCTGGATTTCTTATTCACATATATACCAATATATGGTGCAATAGGGTGATCGAAAAATGCATTGCAAATTTTTTTCTATGAATTTTCATGCATATCGCTCCCAATTTTTTACAAAATCCACAAAAAATCAATGTTTTTCTTTAATTGTATTTCATGTTTCCGCAAGCCCCATGAACCTTAATCCTATTTCCCACATGAAGAAAGACGTTTTTGTACATTTTGTTCATACAACATTTCTCTTCACAGTTAGCTATAGAATACAAATAAATAATTACTTTTTGAATATTACCCTCATAAATTTGTTTCATAGGTTGAAAATTCATTAAATTTATTTTATTAGTATATGTTATTTTTTCATGTTATTTGTTGCTTTTAAAGCAATTGTTATGTGTGGTAGAGTATTAATCTTTTTCTTGAAAAATTCATCTTCTAAGTTCAAAAGTTATTTCTCTTGTTGAAAATTTTAGTTTAAAACCTTGTTTTTATTGAAAGTTTAGCTATTTCTTTCGAGACTCATTTTCTTCCGTTTATTAATTAATCATTTTAGTTGAAATTGGATTTCTTTTGTGAAAAACTTAACTATTTTATTGAAAATTCGTGCATTGTATTAAAAATGAATCCTTTCCGGTTTCGAGAATCCATATTTTTTACGGAAACTCAACAATTTTGTTGAAAGTTTATACATTTTGTTAATAGTTCATACATTTTGGTAGAAAATTAATCTCCTTGATTGCAATTTTACGTTTTTTCTGTTGAACATTTTTTTTTTGTTGGTTGAAAATTTAACTATTTTTTTGAAAACTTGTTTTTTTTTAATAAATGTTTAACTATTTAATTAAAAATACATTTTCTTTTTTAAATATTCACCTTCTTTGGTAGAATAATTATCTTTTTACGATCTTAAATATTACATTCGGAACATGCGGTATAATCGAATTTTCGACTAATGCAAATAAAGAACGCCTGACAAAAAGTCGTCTGTAGGCTACAATAAAATTCCGAAGATTTTAAAACTTTTACGGTCACATATTATTTTACGTCTTTTCTTTACTAAAGAGGACAAAATAAATTGGCAATTGTATCCATGAAGAAAATAAAAAAAATCTTATTTATTTAAGTAGAGTTTGTTTTGCAATAATATAACAAAAATGTAATCCTTTAAAAAATATGCAGTAACACAATCATTATTTTGTAAGTTTAAACAATAATAACTACAATATTCAAGCTATTATAGGTAATTCTTCCATCATTTAGTCTGATGTTTGTAATAGCAAACAATGGACAATTTTTATTCTTGAAAAAATATTTTCGTTTATTAGCATTCTTTTTCCTCGCATTAGACACGTCAAACTTATCTCTAACTTCGCTGGATCATTATAGTGCAAATAAAACTGTTATGTTTTTTAATTCTTTGGTGATGAAATCGCGCTAAAGTTATAATATTCCCCAAACATGCAAACAACGAAAAATTCACAATTGATTGTCTGAAAAAATACAATTTTATTACGTAATAAAGATTTCTCTTTATACGTATTTGAATCAAACTTTTTTTTATCATTTTTACTAATATCAGGAAAACATATTTTATTCAAAATATTAAGTTGTTAAATATATTCATATACAAAACTAATATAAAATTTTTTTTTAAACTATTATTCAAGTTCATGGAATTCAGAATCAGATTGAAATTCAATTTCAATTTTTAACATTAAAAAAATACTTGTCCAATATTATAAAGTTAACTGTGCACAATAAAAGCATCGCTATTCAATTTAAGGTGATATTTTTACACATTTTGATATTTTTAAGGACTGAAAAAAAGTATTTACAATAAACGCGTGAACTTATTGTATAATTATTTTAATTGTAAACTTAATTTTTAATTAATTTAATAATTACGATTAAAACCTTTCGCAGATTTTAAAGGATTTAGGGCCAGGATTGCTTTAAAAAATGCGATACTGAGTATTTGAACTGAAAATAATTGTTCCTGAAAAAATATCAAAATACCTGAAAAAGGACCCTGTAATTCTAAGAAATTTGTTTGAAATTTAAGTAGACACCCTGCCACCAAACTTCCAAATATTTGAATCGATATCACAGAAAATTAATAGACTCATTGGATTTCACAGAATTTCAAATTTTCCAAGATTGCAAGGGATTCCTAGGATATCACATTTAAAGGATTGGAAAATTTGAAATAATAAAGTTTAATAAAACTTTGAAAGTATTATAAATATATTTCAGAATGATTTTAAATTGAGAATTGCTTTGAAGTTTGAGGGCATCATCAATTTTTGCTACATCACCTTAGAAAACACGTAACGAAAAAATAATGTTTGTGTAATGATACAATAGATTGAATTAGTTCAATTAGCTTATTCTATTCGTACCTGTTTATCAATGATAACAAAAAATGCAAGGTAATTGGTTCAAAACTTTTTTTATAGTTGAATGTCGTCATCTTACAAAAATATTCTCAAGAAATTTGATATACAATGATTTAAACGAAATATTTCGACTTTTGATTGATTATCTAAGATTACCTTGGATTATACAAAATTATTTTGGATGACATCGTCTAGACTAGACTCACGCAAATTTTCAACCAAAAATGATTCCTTTCAAACTAAATTGTTAAATTTGCAACAAACAATATAAATTTTCAACAAGGAAAGTTAATTGTCAACCAAATAGTTAAATTTTCTACCAAAGTTAGTAGTCGAACTTCCAATGTAAAAAGACAAATTCTCAAAATAAGTGGTGAACTTTCACCCGAAAATGACTTTTTAACAAAACTGTTAAATCTTACACTTCCTAGACAAACTTTTAACCAAGTACAATTTAATTTTTGATGAGAAATATAAATGTTTAACCAAGAAGATCCACTTTCTACGGAAAACGACGAATCTTCGTCAAAATAAATGATTTTTTAACCAAGCAGTTGAATTTTGAAATAAAGGAGATAATTTTTTAACAAAAAATGGATTAGTTACATTTTCAGTTAGTTGAGAGAATTAACTTCTTACAAAGAAAAATTGTATATGAAAGCCTGAAGATTATTAGTCGATTTCAATCAAAAAATTAATTTTCAACAAAATAGTTCACCTTCCATCAAGTATTTGAACTTTCAAAGAGGAATATTGATTTTCCAAAAAAGCGACGAACTTTTTTAACAAAATGCATGAATTTCCAATTAAATAGCTAAATTTTCAAATAAATATTTCAGTGGTCAACCAAGAAGATAAATTTTGAAGGATGAATTTTCGTTTCCTAAAGAAAAAAGAATTAAACAAAATATATTAATTCTCAACTGAGAAAGACAAATTTTCACTGAAAATGAAACAGTTAAATTTACAGGTAAAGAAATGAATTTTCAGCAAAGTGGTAAAATTTTCAACCAAACCATTCTCATTTGATGGAGAAGTCAACATGAACATGCCACAGCACAGCATATACGGCACTCCGGGGAACCTGGCAATAGATGACAGAGGTCATCTCTGGGTGCCTATTTTTGGAGGAAGCCAAGTAAGGATATTTAAAGATATTTCCAGAAATCAGTCAAAGTTGGCACGGAGCGCCTACAAAAAATGTTTTTTAGCCTATTAGGAGTTTAATAAAGTTTTAATAGAATCTTATAAAAAAATTTGCAAACAAAATTTTTTGAGAACTTCAAACCAAATTCTTTTTCTAAAATGCTTAAGAAACTTTTCTTATTTTATTTCCATCGAAACAAATTCTTCAAACAAAATTTCATAACGAGCATCAAACAAAAATTTTACCTCTTATTTTTTGAAATTATTTTCCTTAAAAAATGGCTAATGAAGTCTTTCTGCCCGAACCTACGAAACCCTACAAATGAAACTTTGGATAAGAATAAAAAAATTTATTTTTTAAGGTAGTTGGAATTAATCCAGTTACTAAATTACCCCATCGAGTTATTCGAATAGAAGCACACAAAGTGATAGGATGTATTTTTGGAGGACCTATCCTGGACACTTTATTTGTAGCAACACAAGGATATCGTCGCGAAAATCCTAATGAATATGTTCGACTTGACGATATATGGGCTGGTTCAATATTTGCTGTCAAGATCCTTGGGGTGAGGAGGCGGCCGACGAATCGGTACCACTTGCATGAACAGTACATTCGGTTTCCAAACTAAGGATTCCCCGAACAAATACGGAATATTATTTCCTTATAAGTTTCACAACAATGTATTTTATTATTTTAATGACAATAATAAAGAATTGCCGTATTTTAATTAAAAGTTTCAATCATTATTTTGTTTAGTTGCCAAATTCCTCCTTTTTAAAAATCCAACAATTAATTATTAATCAAAATAAGGCGAGAAGGAAACAACTCCTCAGAAGACGCTTCAGCGGACCTGGAGAGCTCCGGATTGCAAAGTATTACTTTGGATTGCATAATAATTATGCATTACTTTTTGACAAAATTGTTTCATATTTAACAAAATGGTTTCAATTTTAACAAAATTGTTTGATTTTCAACCAAATGTAAGAACTTTTAATTAACTGGTTGAATTTTCAACCAAAAACATGAATGATCCACCTTAAAGATTAGTTGTCTACTGAAAAAAACGAATTTTCAACAAAATCGAGTTTTTCAGCTAAATAGCTAAATTTTCTATCGAAAATTGAATATTTAAGCTTTCAATTAAAGAGATGAATTCTAAACTAAAATCATAAACCTTAAAACAAAAAATATGTTTTTAACAAAATTGTTGAATTATCCACAAAGGAATTAATTTTCACGAAAAGAGATAACTTCACAACCATGTTGTCTATTTTAAACAAAGTGGATAGGTTTGAACCAGAAAGTTGAATACTAAACAAAGAAAAATGTAATTTTTAAAAACTGCACGACCTTTTGACCAAATAGTTCAACCTTTGACGAAAAATGGTGAATTTACAATAGAAAGGGGAACAGTTAAATTTTCAGTTGATAAATTTATTTTAAACAAAAAAAAATGAATTTTCCACAGGATAGGTAAAATCTTCTACAAAGTAGATTAATGTTTCAACGAACAGTTGAATTTTCGACGAAGAAGATTAATTGTCTACAAAAAAGACACATTTTTAACAAAATACATTCATATTCAACCGAATAGTTGAACTTTCAAATAAAAAATATTAATTTAACTTCTTTTAATTAATTTTAATTAATTCGATTTTTAAATTATATATTTTTTTATTATGTAAGTTTTCAGTTTAAGAAAATAATTTTCAACCCAAAAAATGAATTAAAAAAAAAGATAAAGCTTCAAGATAGAATAATGATTCTATACAAAGAAACAAAAACAAATGTTTAAGACAATACATGAATTTTCAAACAAATAGTACAACTTCGAACAAAAAAAAGATCATTTCTCAACCAAAAAATGGAATAGTTTAATTTTCAATTGAATAAATTAATTTTCAACACAAAACTAACGAATTAAATTTGCAACCAACGTATTGAATCTTCGATAAAAAAATTAATTCTCAAAAAAAAAGTGCAATAGTTGATATATGCACAAAAAATATTCTAATTTTCAATAAAAAAAAGATGTTCAATTAAACCAAAAAGTACACATTTCTCACAAATTATTTAAATCCTTCACTGAAACAGACTAATTTTTAAACCAAAAAGGAAAATTTTGTACAAAAAATCACGACAAGTGAATTTTCAAAATAAGGTCAGTGTGCACGCAGCAACCGCTGACAGACGGGTTACAATTTCTTTGTTGCCCTCAATATTTTTAGAAATATTTATCTATCTCATTAGTTGCCCTAAAATTTTATTTCCGGATATTGAAGGGGGGATTCTGCTTCAGGAGGACTAAAAAAGGGCTTTTTGGGGGGTTTTTTAGGACAGAAAAAAATAAGCAAGTATAGCGAACTTTTTAGAATATTTCAATATAAATTTCAACATTATGAAAAAAAAATTTTGAGAGAAAAATATTCAGACGCAGCTGATTTTTATGCACGTTTGAGCAGAACCTTGCAATTGCAGTCGGCAATCTGCGGGAAAGATGGAAATCGTAATTTTCGTCGGAAATGAAAGACCAAAGAAAATTTTAGTTTTCATATACTTTTCTTCTATGTGAACCAAGAAAAACCCGAAAAGATTTTGAAATACACCATTTTTCTCAAGTTTAAAAAAAATGTGTTGTTCGCAACAAAAAAAAATCATTTCAACTTGCTAAAAAAGTTGTTTAGATTTTTTTTATAAATATTTTTGTTTCAAATAGAAGAGAATAGAAAACTGCAGCTTACAAGATTGGTCATCTAGTTTTCTTGCAATCACGCCCGCCAGTTTAGAAAAATCGTAAAAATGAAAACTCGAGAAAACGCGCTTCAAAGTATACGGTCAGAAAAACTGGCATTCCTCTTAAGCATATTTAAAGAATTTTTTAATTTAAAAAATATCGCAATGATACTCAAAATCCATTCTATTCCTAACGTTGTACTAAATTTTTATAACAAAATAAAATCTCCCTACGATTAATCGTTCTCGAGATGTCCGCATTCGAATTTCTTTAGTCAATTGTAATATCTCATAACCTAATAAACTACTTCCATCATTCAATATCTCATAAATTAATAAAAGTATTTCTGGAAATCTAGATGACTCCTAGCACATCCAGGAGGAGAGATCAGCTTGGTGTGCTCTTCGAAATCTGTCATTGACAGTGACTCCAACTTTTGCATGTAGAGCTACCACCCACGCAAATTAAACTTTTTTTTGCGCCAAATATTTAGTGCAAAATTTGTTCAAATTTGTTCAACCAAAATTAGAATTTGTGCAACACCGGATTCACCTGATAACTAAAAAACAAATACTGGCCTGGCCAGCGGAACACTTCGCTGCACGGCATTATCCAAAATCAACATTATATGGGCTTATTATTTTCATCTTGATATGAGGAAATTTGTGCAACCAACTTCGACGCATAAAACCTACCCCCTAGGCTACTAATACCATAGCAGGGCCAGCGAAACGTTTCTCTGGCTCCGACACTATCCAACATCAACTTTATATTTGCTTATTATTTTCTTCTTAATTTGTTCAAATTTATGCCACCAATTTCAAAACCCTAAAAACTACCCCCTGTAACGCAAACATACTGGTGGGGCCAGCGCGGCCATGATGTTTGCCGCGTTGGGGGTAGTTTTTAGAGTTTCAAAATGGTAACAAAAATTTTAACAAATTAAGAGGCAAATAATAAGCTGATGTAAACTTGATTTTGAACATTGTCGGTTCTGGCGAAATATTTCGCTGGCCCCACCCTGAATTTTGCCTCACAGGGTGTAGTTTTTAGTGGTTAAATTTGGTTGCTGAAATTTAAACAGATTAAAGCGGAAATAATAAGCCCATATAAAGTGGATTTTGGATAAAGTCGGGGACAGCGAAAAGTTCCGCTGGTCTGGCCAGTTTTTTTTTAGTTATCAGGTACGTCCGGTGTTGCACAAATTCTAATTTTGGTGGAAAAAATTTGAAGAAATTCTGCAGTAAATATTTGGCCCATAAAAAGTTTGATTTGCGTGGGTGGTGGGGCCAGCGAAATGGTTCTTGCGCTAACTATTGTAAGAGGACCACGGCGCGGCGTATTATTGTCATGGTAACATGTTGTCGCGTCTTGTTTCTCTCAAGCGACCGAGCGCAAGTGCAGTACGTCTACATGCCAAAGTTGGGATCAGTGATTACTTAAGACAAATCTGTGAATGGGCGTATTAGAAACTAAGACCATACTCTACGACAAGTTCCTGTGAATTACTAAAACTCTTTTTTTATTCCACACTTACTCAATGGAATTAATTCTGAGTTCTTCTTAAGTGAGTGCTATGTAAATATAAAATGTTTCAAATCTTTTCTGTAACGATCTTGAACTACATTCTACATGGAAATCTGATTGTGCCGCATTGCTCATTGTGTATGACTTTGAATTAAAGTAGAATTAAAGAAAAATTCGCTAAATTCAAGAAAAGAGAAAAATCACTTTCATTTTCGAGAATAAATTATTACGAAACTTGTATACCAATACATACATTTTTTAAACAAAATACATTAATGTTCAACCGGATACAGTGCAAACTGGATGGGTGAGAGGAGATGCGGGGATGTACGATGCTCACTTAGGTGTAAAAAAACAGGAGCGTTGCGTTAAGGCGCTATACCCTAACGGCATAGCTGGATGACTACATCATAATGATCAGACAGTTCACTCGAAGTGGGAAGCACACGCGAATAAGTACGAAGGCGAGGTCGCGTCGACCAACAATGGGGCTCCGATGCCTACTGAAGCCGATGGCACTGATCGGAATATTTCGTGCGATCAAATGAGCTTGTCTTTGAACTTGAAAACAGTGCCATCTGAGACGCAAATATATATTGCGAAATAGTATTGCAAAGTTGCTGTAGCAATGCTCATGATAAATAGCAGTGAATCAATTAATTTTAATCAAAAATGTTATACATTGCCCACCGAGATATCATGGAGATATAAATGTTCAAATTTTTTTCTTCCAATTTTCTGAGTTGTTCCAATATGTGAATTTTCGACCTCGATTTTTGCCAAAAAATAGAACTTTGCTTTTTTTTAAACAATTTTGATGATAGGAAATTCATCCTGTTAGAACAAAAATTCAACAGACTTCTAAAAATTTTGTCTTTCAGGCTAGAAAAAAAAAAGAAAATATACCGAACTGAAAAAAAAGTTTTTTGTTGAACATTCATTCTTTTGTTTTTAAAAGACAATGATTTTCCAAAACATTCGACTTTTCAGCCTAAAATCTTAACTTTTTCGTCAAAAATTCATCTCTTTCAGTAAATAATTAATCTTTTCTGGTTAAAATTTCAACTACTTTGTTGATAATGTAATATATAGTATATCGACTTGCAATCATAAACTGTATTACCATTTCTCAAATAAAACTGTTTTTTAAAATGTAATTTTTTGTATCCGTCAATCAAGTGTACAAGATTATGTACTAAATATTTCAGTTATCATTTGCTAAATAATTAAATTTATTTTTTGAAAAATTTCCAAAAATTAAAGGCAAAATCAAAGCTGTTCTGAAATGAAAATACTTTAGTCGTTTAAACCTGCCGTTCAAACGGCTGCCAAATTTTTATAGAAATAGAATAAAACTAAAAATATACATGTCAGCAAAAAATTAGAAATGGAAAAACATGCTACAAGTTTTTTGCAATGATTCTTCAAATGGAGTTTATTTTGCATGTATACAAATAGAAATGACCTATTTATAGCATGCAGGTATAAACCAATGAGAAAATTGTTGACAATCAATACTTTCTAAGCATAAACAATAATAATTTAAATGTTCAAGATATTATTTGTAGTTGAATTCTCGATCATTTGGACTTTTTTTTGTGAATCAAATATTAAAAATTTTAATTCTTATATTCAAACAGGCTTGAAATTTATGCATCCAGGCCAGCCCTCTGAAAGCAGAGATAGTCGAGCAAAATAGGAAAGGACGGAGAAAAGGGGGTCTGAGTACCAGCAATCGAAGCAGAGGAGGACATCGTTGGGTTGAGATACCAGACTCAAAATTTCACGTACGTTGAACCTTAGCATTAAAGATCATTTTTCTGATGACAGAGCAGTGGGATTTTTAAAACTGACTCGTGCACACGCTGTGATCGAAAGTGATAGGTGAACAGTGAACAAAAGAGGGAAAAGAAACTGTGAAGTTCTTTTGTGACTGTGAATTTCAGTTTAAAAAGAAAAGAAAATAATTTTTGAGTATTTTTAAGTAACGGGCACGAAACTAATCCACACCAGTGGTATGACGAAGAAAGACTACTACGGAGAATAAACAAATTTTTAGAACAATAAACGCTCGACGGACTCAAACGAAAGACGAAGAGAATGAATGGAGGCGAGAAGAAGAAGCCGACGACGAGGAATAACGAAGAGGTCCATGTGGACTATGAGTAAAGGCGAAGAGCTGGAGAACGCCACCAATGAAACCCTATTTTTTGACGGGGTTTTTGAAGATTGTGGTTGAGGCAGGATTGCAGGTACCCCATGCCATCCCCTACATCACTCCAGGCTTACCGAGGGAAGGAATAAAAACCAAAAAATACGACAGGTGTCCCAGCCAAGCTGTCGATACATAACGAAAAAGGATATACAGAAGAAGTTGGTCCGCGAGTGGGGTTTCTTGAAGTGAAATTCACGAAAAAGAACCATGGATAGATAGATTACGAACAAACGATATGGATGTAGATGTGTTGTTCCAAACGCGGATAGCGAGGAGATAATCGGAAACGAGGAATCAAACAATATTAGTGAACTTGCTAAAGGGGCGAGTGATGGAAACGGTACACCAAACGTGGAAATTGCACTCGTGCGAACATGCACGATTACGTGCAGCCCTGGCCGATGATTAAAAACCTTCCCCATGGACCGCTGTCCATTGATTTGCCCTTGAGCTCGTTCCAAGCGGCCGAGGCACGCTCAGAACGCGTAAATCAAAGACACTCCTGACGAGAGCACGAAGATTAATCTCGCTCCGAGTTGAGAACCCCGAGTTTGCGGAAGGGTACCTGTCGCGAATTCAGGCTGGGCTAGGAATATTTTTAGGCGAATCGTTGGTTTCCCAGAAGGATGGTTGCATTAGTGTCTTTTACGTACATTCTACTACCAAGGATATCGATCTTTCAATTCTCCCAGTAAACTTAGGAGATTTCGACATTGTGAATCCCGCCCACGAACAGTCCCTAAATCTCAGACTGGCCGAGTTATTGAAAGTCTTGAATATGGAAGATTTAGACAAATTAAGATAAATTAACTAGCACGACCGAAATAAAACACAATTTAACGACAGTAGGCCAAGAACCCGTACACGAAAGACCGCATAGATTCACGCCTGAACATAGAGACGAAGTAAATAAACAATGGAAAGGGTTGATTGCAAATGATAGAATTATTCCTTCCAAATCCCCTTATAACTCCCTAGTTTGGATTGTCCTTAAAAGATTAGATCACGAGGGAACAAAAAACTGGCGGATTGTGATCGATGATTGCGCCATGAACGAGAAAAATATTAGCGACATATATAGCGTTTCGTGTCACGGACGTATGAAACACCTGTTCCACCTTAACTGCGATGATGCTAGTTGTTGTCACACCTGGTTTTCGACGTTATTTATTCCGACCTCAGCTATAAGGTGGCATCGCCTAGTGGATTTCAACTGATCAGCTGTGTGGGCAGCTCGGGATATAGACCAACGAAGAGACGATGTTGGTCTGCCCACACGGGTTCTCCGAAAGCGTTCGTCCGACAGTGACATCTGATCGCATCTCCATTCATCTCCAGCGAGTCAGCGAACACTTGATCCTATTTCTCGTTTGCGCGCCTTGGAGTCGCTTGCGAAATGCAGTCTCAATCTGAGATCTTCTTCGGTTTATGGTTCTTCTAAGGAGAAGGTTCTCGTCTATAATTTGACGCCTTCGTTGTACAAGGTCATCTTCAGTTACTGACCTTATTTGCGGGACATTCATTACTAATTTTTGGAGAAAGGCCTTCCCGTCGAGAGAAGTTGTGGTCGCTCCCGTCGCGTGTTCAAATTGACAGCGCAATAAAGTATTCATCATGATCAGTTCGAAATTCGATACGCTGTTGTGGCATTCCCGTGGAAGTACTCGGCCGGGGGCTCCCAACTGAAGCAACCTTTGCAGGCGCAGCGGATATAAACTTCCCTGTCCCGTAACAAAAATTATAAATCTTTACAAAAATTCTCTGTTCCAAGTCAAATTCTAACTCTTTTCTAACGCAAATCTATTTTTTGATTAAAAATTCAACTAAATCGTTAAAAAATCATCTTTTTAATTGAAAAAATTTGAAAATTTTCCAGGAAGTTTAAGATTTAACAGTTTTGTAAAAGTCTTTTTTGTGTGAAAGTTCACCACACACTAATTTTGGTGGAAAATTTAACTATTTGGTTGACAATCAACTTTTCTTCTTAAAAATGTACATTATTTGTTGCAAATTTAACAATTTAGTCTAAAAGGAATCGTTTTTGGTTGAAAATTTGCGTGAGTCTAGTCTATGTGGTGTGATCCAGCATAATTGTATATAATCCAAGGTAATCGTAAATGATCAATCAAAATTTGAAATATTTTGTTTAAATCATTGTATCTCAAATTCTTTGAATTCTTTGAAAAAAATTCTTTGAAGAATGTTTTCGTGATATGACGACAGCAAGCTATTAAAAAAGTTTTGAACTAATTACCTTGTATTTCTTGTTGTCATTGATAAACACGTGCGAATAGAATAAACTGATTGAACTAATTCAATCTACTGTCAATTAAATTT
>CAKNWV010085463.1:0-13230 GCA_932074545.1 Andricus pictus | reverse complement strand
AACCCTCTGTACCTGAATTAAGCCCTGATGATCTGAGGAAAGCAAAAGTTTGCTTCTTCGACAAGGACTGTTTTTTTACATTCCTGTGAATATTTCTGTGCATTTTCTTGTAGATTAGCTCTTGATAGAATTTTTGAACTTCTGCTTTCGTCACTTCGGCTTTCAGAAGTGAAACATCTAGATGCAGTAATGCACTTTCCTCACTTCTGATGTTAAAATTGAGGCCAAGGGTCTCGGCCGCTTGTTCCGCGGCTTTGTAAAGGAACGCTCCTTCACCAAACATCTCGTGGTTCCTGACCATTTCTAGGAGAGGATCTCTGCCATTGGCTACGATGTAAACTGTACTTAGAACAATTCGGTTATGAAGACACTGGAGGTGCAGGAGTCCACGTACGCCTTGACGGCGTGAAATGTATAATCGCGGAAATTCCTAATTGAAAAGCAAGCTTTTATGTATATGCATGATCTTACGTGTGGTGACATCAAGGGCCTTAAGTTCGTTCTTCGTCCATTGAACCACCCCAAACGAGTAGAGTCGAGCCGGGACGGCAAGCATGTTAGTCGCAGATACCTTGTTCAACGCCGACAGATTGGAAGACCAAATCTGTCGAAGAAGAACCTTGCATCTGCTTCGGAGAGACACCTTTACTGATGTTGCATCCTGAATGCGGTTTTGAGGCATGCCCAGGTACCCGTAGGTCTCTCCAGTGTTAAGATGTCTAATAACACTTATATCCACAAGCTCAGGGTCCTTGGGAACGCCAAAAATTTTTCCGCTATTCAAATGAATTTTGGCATATTTATCCAATCCAAAGTCCATCCCAATCTCTACTGTGTACTCCTTGACGAAATTTATGGCAGTTTGAAGTTCGCCTTTACCAGAGGCATAGAGCTTCAGGTCATCCATATAAAATACATGCGTGACCTTATGCTCGCGCTGGTTAATGTAGCCACAGAGGTATCCAGAAGAATTTCGTAGTGCGAGAGATAGAGGCAGAAGTGTGATGCAAAAAAGCAAAGGGCTGATCGTATCTCCTTGAAAGACGCGCCTCTGGAAGGTGAAGTTGTTTGTTGTCACACGATAATTTCCAGATGAGATAGTGAATCTAGTTTTCCAAAGAGGCATCAATCTTTCTATGCATCTCACTATCTGTGGATGCACCTTCAAGCTTTCCAACAGACAGATGATAAGTCTATGAGAGGTTGAATCGAAGGCTTTACAGTAGTCAATCCAGGCCATTGACAGGACGCGTTTATGGGCTACAGCGTCTTCACAGACACATCTGTCAATTATCAGGCTCTCCCGATAGCCTGCTACACCTTTTTTCAAGCCACGTTGTTGGTACACTTACGCCACACAGTCTTAATTCGCTGAACAATCCTGTTGTTTATGACAACTGTAAAGATCTTATACAGTGTGTTCAAACAAGTTATTGGCGAGATGGGCAAGATAGAATGCGTCCCGTGTTCAATGTGTGATTGACTACATAACATCTGGTAGACCGTTCACGGAAAGGGTTCAGAAGTTCGCCCAAGAACTGAGGATCTTGAATCACACACTAAACAAGTCAAAGCTGCTGACAATCAAGCAGCATATTGTTGAGAAAATACGGCTGTTATCTGACGCAAGGAGGAGAATACAGAAGAGGGAGAGATGGATCAGGGAGAATCAACAGTTTCTCGCTGACCCATCTCGCCTGTTCACTGATCAGCCTGTTTCTGCCAAAAATCCACCCAAGCCCAACGAGGTAGACACTTTCTGGAGAGAGGTATACAAGATCCCGAAAACACTAGAGTTGAAAGAAAATACTGACAATATCATCCGCTTCAAGGAATTTTGCGACAACCTCATAAAATCTGAGGAGGAATGTCCACCAATCACTGCCGAAGAAGTGAAAAAAGCACTTAGAGGAACGAAGAACTTTTCCAGTGCTGGACCAGATTGTATCAAGAATTTTTGGTGGAAGAAGTTTACTTCTACACACCAACATTTGGCCCGCATATTCATCTCATACTTAAATTCAGAGACGCCCATTCCGCAGTGACAGGTGTTAGGACGCACCATACTCGTACCAAAAAAAGGCAACTTGTTCAAACCAGAGAATTACAGGCCAATAGCTTGTTTGAACACACTGTATAAGATCTTTACAGCTGTCCTACACAACAGGATTGTTCGGCGAATTGAGCTTGTGTGGCGTGAGATGCATGAACAACGTGGCTTCATAAAAGGTATAACAGACTGTCGAGAGAACCTGCTAATTGACAGGTGTGTTTGCGAAGACGCTGCAGTTCATCAGCGCGTCCTGTCAATGGCCTCGATTAACTACCGAAAAGCTTTCGATTCAATCTCTCATAGACTTATAATCTGTCTGTTGGAAAGCTTGAAGGTGCTTCCACACATAGTGAGATGCATAGAGAGATTAATCCGTCTTTGGAAAACTAGATTTACTATATCATCTGGAAATTATCGTGTGACACCAAACAACGTCACCTTCCAAAAGGGGGCGTCTTACAGGGCGATATCATGAGCCCTTAACTTTGTTGCATCACACTTCTGCCTCTATCTATCGCACTGCGAAATTCTTCTGGATACCTCTGTGGTGACACTAAGCAGCGCGAGCATAAGGTAACTCATGTATTTTATATGGATAACCTGAAGCTCTATGCCTCTGGTAAAGGCAAACTTCAAGCTGCCATAAATATCGTCGCGAAGTACACAGGAGAGATTGGGATGAATTTTGGATTGGATAAATGTGCCAAAATTCATCTGAAGAACGGAAAGATTTTTGGCGTTCCCGAGGACCCTGAGCTTGTGGATATAAGTGTTATTAGGCATCTTAACACTGTAGAGACCAATACATACCTGGGCGTGCCTCATAGCTGTATTCAGGGTGTGAAATCAGCAAAGGAGTCTCTCCGAGACTCCTTTCAATGGACGAAGAAAGAACTTAAGGCCCTTGATCTCTCCACACGTAAGATCATATCGTAGCCAATGGCAGAGATCCTCTCCTAAAAATGGTCAGGAACCACGAGATGATTGGTAAAGGAGCGTTCCGTTACAAAGCCGCGGAGCAAGCGGGCGAGACCCTTGGCCTGCATTTTAACATCAGAAGTGAGGAAAGTGCATTACGCCATCTAGATTCTTTACTTCTGAAAGCCGAAGTGCAGAAAGCGGAAGTTCAAAACTTCCATCAAGGGCTGCTCGACAAGAAAATGTACGGAAATTTTCACAGAAATGTAGAAAAACAGTCCTTGTCGAAGGAGCAAACTTTTGCTTTCCTCAGATCATCAGGGCTTAATTCAGGTACAGAGGGTTCTATTTTCGCTTGCCAGGACGGTGTCATTTCCACCTTAGCATACCGTGACCGCATTTTGTGTCAAGAAGTTCCCAGCGGTAGGTGCAGAGCGTGTCATGCACACTGTGAGTACCTGGAACCCATATTATCGGGGTGTCCCATCCACGCAGGAAAGACGTACATCTACATACATAATGCGGCCCTAAGAGTCCTTTATTATCATCTTTGTCGCTCTTACGGTGTTGGCCGCGACCCGGCCCTGCCAAATTTTCTGGAACTAAAATTTTCGAACAGCAGTCTCCGTTGCACACTTGAGGCCTGACATTGTTCTCCAAGACTTCGAGAAACGAACTATATTCGTGATTGAATTCTCGGCACCGTCTGAATACAACATCACTGCCAAGAAGCAAGAAAAGGAGGAGAGGTATCAAGACCTTAAAAGGGAGCTGCAAAAGCTGTACCCAAAATATTCGGTACAAGTGATTGTCCTTGTGATAGGTACACTTGGAGGTGCGAGGCTATCACTGTTTCGTAATCTTAAAACCATACCCGCGTGCTAAAAATATGCCAAGGCACTTGCGAAATGGTCATCCTTGGGTCGCTTCGTGTGCTCAAAACACACGAGTGTTTCGCCAGCCTGTCGTTTAGATTTCATCGTGTCCTGTGACCACCCATCTCACGGTTGTGAGACGTGGCCATGAATGTGATTTACCGCGGTCCTACTCTGAGCCGGTGTCATTTTTAGATGGCAGTCGCTATATAGGTCGCTATATAGGTCTAAAAAAACCAATATACTTTTACTGAGTACAAAATGTTATTATTTTCTTTCCAAAGCCTAAAAACATAAATTCCTTATCTTAAATTTAGGAAAACAGAACTTTAAAAAATCTTTCAGATTTCTTAAACTACACCTCTTGAACTACGAAGAAAGGTAGATTTATGTTTATACCGGGTAATAATTATAGGTATGGGATTGGTCAATCATTGACTTTCAGGAATATAAAATATGTATGGTAAATGAGACGATCCCATACATCAAGTATATTGAAATATTATAGGTAAAGTATAGCGGAAGTATGGATGTAGTATAGATGAAATACAGCTAACGTATATATGAATGATATAATATACATAATCTATAAATGAGAACGGCTAAAGTATCGTATACAATATGTGTTCATTTTTTTTTAAAGATATCATAGCAACGGGATAAAACATAATACATCGCGAATGACAGATCTTCCGTAAATTAAAATATTTTGTGATTTAAATAATTTCTTGAGAAAAATGTGCAACGAATATTGTTCGCGAGTGTGACAAAGAAGCCAGCTAATAAATTATTTAAGTTTGAACAACATTTTTTCCATATTTATCTCACCAAATCCACTTTGGAGTTACAATTTAACCGTTCAGTTTTTCAACTATATGGAAATTACTTAAAAGCAAGAAGATGTATTAAATAAGAGGCTTATCCAGCATAATCTTATTAACTATAATTAAGCATCTCATTAAGCTTACCCTCCTATTATTTTCTATATTTGGGTAAGGTATCCAGTTCTCTTTGATTCTTAACCATAGCATTATTATTGCATGAGAAATTTGACTAATCTATTATTCAGATAAACACATAATGTTATATTTTTAATAATAAAGAATTTCTTAAGTTTTGCTATATTTCGAAGTTGCAAAAAATATTTTTTTATGCTGTGAAAATCATGATTCTGGATCTCTAATTTGATGTATTACAGGTCTCCAATATCATCATCAAGAATAGAACGCTGTATTAATTTTATATACTCTTTTTATTCTATAAATATAATTGAGCTAAACCTAATATAGCCATACTTTCCCTACACTTTAGGCATATATGAGCTTTACTTTACAGATATATATCAGCCATGCCTCAGCTATTCATCAGCTATTCATCAGTTATACTTCAGCTATACTTCAGCTATATTACAGATATACTTCCAAGATATACTTTACTAATACTCTTACTATAATTCGACTATACGATGTTATACTTTAGGTATATTTAAGCCATACATCCACTATACATAATATAAATAGACACAAAGTATGGGATCGTCTCATATACCATACTTTTATTATACTATCTGAGGGACGACACCTATACGATTTCCCATATGTTTGCCTAGATCAAACCCATGCAAGATTTTTTTACCCGGGACATCTTCGAAAAACTTTACCTTTGAGTAAAATTTTACATTGATCAGAGATATCGTTCAATAAATTTAACCATAATTGTTATGCGTTGCGGGAAAGCGGGTCCACAGTCTTAGTCATCCAGAGACCGTACATCATTAGCAGTGGGTAACAACATCACTTCACAGAAAAGTTCTATGAATCAAAGATGCGCTGCTCGCAGAAAATTTACTAAAAGTTTACACAAGCGTAAAAAAATAGTACAGTCTGCAGATGAAGCAAATGCTTTTTCTCTTTGCTTTGCAAAATGTATCGCTCTCAATGATGTTCTATGTTGGTATTGTCACTGTATTCCTTACAAAAGAAGAAAACTGAATGATGGTAATCGATTTCCTGATAATGACAGAACAGTTTTTGAGATAATCAAGCAAAAAGATACATAATTCAAAGCAATCATTACAAATTCTGAAGTAGGCGAAGATTGCGGGGATATTCGCATTAAAGTTGAAAGGTCTGTCGCAACGCACAAATATTGTTGTGCGCGCGACTGTTTGTTCCCGCGCTTCGCGCTCGTTAATTGTATTTCCACACATCTGTGCAGAGACCTTTTGAAATTAAAGGTCACAGCATCGACAACTGTAATTTGGTGATTGTGAATTCTCTTTTGTTAAAGCTCCTTCGGCTTTATTGAACACATTCTCATCACGTATCTCGTGCTTCGCACTCGATTTAGCCCAAAGTGCGAACCTTTCTACATTATGTTCAACACTTTGATATCGAATTCCTGGGATTCCTTATTCATATGTTGCAATATAAAGTACACATTTTATTTATCATGATTACTTCAATATTTTTTTCTTATTTTGCATTACATTTTATTTCCAACTACCTTGAAGAATGTATCATTTCAATAAATTTATATTATTACAATTCATAATATGCATTCGTATTGAAACATACTTATTTTCATTATCTTGTTTTTATAATTGAAAAAAAGTGCTCATTCTATGCAAAAAAAAATTGTTATTAAACCAAACCAAAAATACGCATCCTAGCGTAAACTGGTTCTAAGAAAATGTTTATAAGAAAAGTTTATAAAAAATTTGTAGATCATTTTTGGTTGAACAACTGTATATTAATTTTTTTTCGTCTTTTGTACGGTTTTTCCAAAGATTTAATTTTTTATTTTTAATGCGATTTCTTAGGATTAAAACAAAAACTACGCTTATTTAAAAAAATGATTTATGACAAATTTTTATACCTCTTTTTGTGTGAGCCACTTTTGTCTATTAATTTTTTTCATAGCTTCTGTCGTTTGTCCAAAAATTTAATTCTTTCATTTTTTTTTCGTCACCATTTTCCATATCTTGCATAGTTTGATCGCAAAATTAAATTTTTGATTTTTCATTATTTTTTTCTGCCATAAAAATTAGAATTTTTCATAACATTCAAAAAGTTGTTATGACAATATTGTAGTGTGTTCAAATAGCAACGATTTTCACATCCTGACTTTTTTTCATATCGTGCGTTCTTTGGCTTAAAATGTTAATTTTCATTTGTTTTTTGGAATATTGTAAATGCTATAACTTCGGTAATTTTTTCTCTATCAAAAAAAGTCATTAGAATATTTTGTTCGTTTTTTTTGAGTACCATTGATATCCGTTCATAGAATTTTTAAATATTGAAAAAATTGTTCTCAAAAATGTTCAAAATGTGCTCACATCAATCTGTCAATTCTTTCGAAAGTTATCGTGCTGACAAACTAAAAACCTACATACCCACATACATACAGACATACAGACAGACACATTCGTAAAAACCTGTTTTTTGGATTCAGGGTGTCTCAAAACGTGGACATTTGAAAAAACCGGGGGGAGGGGGGGTCACATTTTACACAAATCTAATACCTTCTCTGCTGATAATGTAAAAATGAATTATATTCTGCATGGTAACCTTGAATTCGTTTGAATTCTGTGAATCCCTTGAATTCCGTGAATGCCTTGAATTCCGTGAATTGCTTGAATTCTCTGAATTCCATAAATTCCACAAATTCCTGGAATACCGTGAATTCCGCGAATTCCATGAATTCCATGAATTCCGTGAATTCCGCGAATTCCTTGAATTCCATGAATTTCTTGAATTCCGCGAATTCCACAAATTTCTTGAATTGCGTTAATTCCTTGAATTTAGTGAATTTCTGGAATTCCGTGAATTCCTAGAATTCCTTGAAGTTAATTAATTCCTTGAATTCCGTGAATTTCATGAATTCCTTGAATTCCGTGAATTTCATGAATTCCTTGATTTCCGTGAATTTAATTAATTCCTTGAATTCCGTCAATTTCATGAATTCCATCTATTTCCTGAATTCTTTGAATTCCGTGAATTACGCGAATGCCTTAAATTCCGTGTATTTCGTGAATTCCTTGAATTCCGTGAAATTCGTTGAATTTCGTGAATTCCCCGAATTCCGTGAATTACTGGAATTCCTCGAATTCCGTGAATTCCGTGAATTCCTTGAAATCCGTGGAAATATGCGTGCTAATACGAGGGGCCAATTCAAAAAACACAGTGGTTCTTTTAGACGACCAACGCAAGAGTGGTCGTTTTCGACGATCAATCCAAGAGAGGTGTTTTTAACATGCAGGTATCGATATGCTCGCCATAAAAAAGGCAGTAATAATGAGTACCAGCGAAAATCTTACTCGGGCCAAAAAAAGGTTCCCTTATGCAAGCCTTTTACTATCTTTGCAACAACCGGACGAGTGAGTATACATGGCAGGACCATTTCATGCGAACCTGAATGACGCTGAAATTATAAAAAATCTGATTGAATGTCCGAATGTTTTGTGTCAATTAATGAATGAAGGCGCCAAATTGATCATTGATCGCGGTTTTGCCGATGCAAAAGGCGTTGTGGAGTCCAAGGGCTTTACTGTACTGATGCGAGCGTTAAAAGGTTCTCGAAAGCAGTTGACATTTAAAGAATCAAATCAGTCTCGTTTCTTCACAAACATTTGGTTGGCAGTGGAGTCAGTCCATGGAGTAATTAAACAAACAAAGCTCGATTACTAGACAATGTAATTAATAACAAACTACTTCTGGAGGTTGGCTGTATTTTGAAATTGCATCATTTCTGCACAATCAATTTGGAAAGGCGTTACAATCATATGCAGAGCTTTCAGGACAAATAATAACGAGAATGAAACGTCAATTTGATATCGAAAACATGTGAGCTAACGAAGCTGAGGAGAACGGCTGGTTTGGTGAAAAGCTCATGTTTCAAAGTGTCTCATCCCACTACCTTTTTTTTTTGTTGTTTCATGTCCCATAAAACATATATTTAGGCCGTCAAAATCGGTTCAGCTAATTTTGAGAATTTCGCATTTTTTTATTTTTTGAAAATTTGTTTATAACTTTTATAAAAAATTGTATTTGAAATTGGCACTTGAATTAAATTAGTCTCATGCACCCATGTTTACCCGGCTACGGCCTTTGTATACAAGTTTCGTGGAAATATGGATATCTACCGTTTAAATAAAATTTTCTAAATTTGAGCCAAATTTGGTTATTTATTTGTTTTTTGAATTGGAAACCCCCTGGTGATCACTTTAATAGAAATCCTTAATTTCAATAAAATCTTTCAAATTTGTGTAAAATTTTGGAAATTTTGCATTTTAACCCAATATCCGTATTTTAATACTCGGAAAACCCTCTATTCATGACTTTCATAGAAATCCACCGATTCAATTGATTTTTCAAAAATTTGGGTCGCTTTTTTTAAGTTTAGAATTTCGACCCTCAAATCGTATTCATCGGTCCGAAAAACTCCTTAGTACTGCGCTTCCCTAAAATTCCCCATATTTTACTCTACATCCAGTGAGAAGTCTATCCGAGGAAGGGGGTTGCTTAATTACTCTCGCGCGTTACAGATGGTATCATATGAATAGTCCCTTACACTAATAAAATAAATTACATTAATTCCGGAACGAGATTCTGGTTCCGCTTTTGTTCCGGCTAGGGTCGAACCAGGAACCGGAACGATGTCGGTCGGATCTGGAACCAGGAGTCAGAAGTGTGGTTTTGTTACAAAATGGAACGAGTTCCTAAAAAGAACTGGATCCTGATACTAAACGGTCCAGTTATCGTTCCGGATTCACAAACCTGCTTTAAATCAAACATTTTTGAATTAAAGATTTTATATGCTTCAATTTAAATAGTTTTAAATTCAAAACAGGTCGAATTTGAGTGCTTTAATTAGCAGCTCAGGTTTGATTACTTCAAATGAAAATTTGTTGTATTTCAATGATCATAAAAAAACTGGTAGGAATCCGGAAAAGCTCGAAAATTTTTCTCCCATACATTAAGAGGGCCACCATGGTAAAATTTGCAGCTTTATCGAAGCAATAAGAAGGTAATATAGTGAACTTTGTAAATACGTCAGATCACCAAGAAAAACATCACGTATTGACAAGCTACTGCCTCTAAATGGAAAAACAAGAATTATTTACTAACTTCATCTATTCAACCTTACTTTATTAAAGCTAAAAATAGCCCCCTGGAAATGTACGTGTAAAAAAAATATTAATTACGTGAAGGAATGAACTGTATAAAGTTAAAACTGTAAAATAATATTCTTTTAAAGTCTAATTTTTCCACTTTATTAATTTATGAAAAGAAAACGTAAAGATAAATTCCAAACAAATTTTACAGACTTAAATGTGAATTTCAGAACTGAGCATCCTTTTATGTCAAACTATAATCTTTAATTCCGCACTTTTAGGTTTATTTGTTTTTAAGATAATACAAAAAAAATTCCTAGGTTTTTTGAGCAAATACAAACAGATGTTTGAAAAATTCGGATATGTCGAAAATATATCTAGAAACTTTCCAATAAGGTTTTTTTATTTCACAGGATTTTATTAGCAAAACTTCAGTTCAGCTTAAAAGATATTTCGAATTTGTCGAAGTTTGAAAGAAAAATTATAAATATTTTATGAATGTTTGGAAATCTTTGAAAGTTTTCAAATATTTTCAATTTCTTCAAAACTTTTAAGATTCCTAAAGTTCTTTTAAACTAACTCATAATCATTTACAATTAAAATTGTTTGCAGTTAAAATTTGTGTATAAAGAGAACCATTCATTACATTATTATTTTTAATCTGTTAATTTTTATTTATTTCAATCCTAATATATAATGAATAACTTTCGTCTACATGTTTCTTCTCAGAAAATAGAATTACAAGAAAGGTAATTATGACAAGATGTATTAAGTAAAAATGATAATTATTTTTAAAAATTACATAACAATACAATTAATTAACAATCTAAATTTACACTATTGACAATCAATTGACTGAAATCAAAGAAAGTTAAAAAATAAAATTACTTAAATACAACAGGTTATTAACCTAACCTCAACTTCTACATTTAAAACTGTACAAATTTCTAGTGCTTTAAATAAATCGTCCTTATTAATCGAAAGAATTATTTAACGTTTCCTGAAATTCATAAAAATTATGACATGTCTTAAATGTTAATTAAGAATTTTATCAAATTTTTTTAAACAGAAGTCGCCGGGTGAGCAGACGACAAGAAGCAGACGACAAGATGCACGTGACTTCAAATTTAAGAAATTGTATGAACTCAGAAAATCGGAGAATGCTGGCTTTTACTTTAGTGTTATAAATAGACGAAATAAACCGAGAGCCGAAGTTTTCCGAAGTCCTTCGAGCATCTTCGACTTTTCGAATTCAGAAGAGGAGAAGTTGGTTGCGCGCGCAACCATACTTACAGCCTCCTATCTTCTTCACACGGACGTACACTGTCATTGTGTGAGAAAAGTTGGCGTGTCATATCTGGCCACACTGAACTGTCGCGCGAATTTCCTGTCAATCAAACTAATGGTAGAACCCCCGTCTAGTAACGCGAACGCGCCCGATGATCCGTTTGGTCCGAAGACTTCGATACGCGCGTTGGTAACACCGCGAAGTTGTCGCCCTCCTCGGCAGCAATAGTTGAGATCCTTCTCGGGCGAGTCACAGCTTCGGCTTGTCCACGTCCACGTCCCCGTCCACGTCCAGGCTCAGATTGACCCTTGTTGTTGACAGGCTCTTGGTTGTTCGCTGCAGAGTTTGTCCGCGTTCTTTTTGCCCCAGCAGGAGCTCCCCTTGTCACCACGGCTGCACGTTTTCGCCCCTGACCACGTTGCACCATGATGTAGAATAATCAAGCAATAACTTGCTTGACAATGACCATACACACGTACACCCACTTTTCTGTTCACACTCTTTTTTTTCCACTTCCCTGCTTAAATCGTCCAAATTTATTCCTCACCCGGGGCACCAATTATTCGGGTTAAGGTGTGTAAGCAGGGAACTGAACACTACAAAGAGACACGTGAGATGAACAGCACTGGGTTTATTTGATACAACAGTTTAAATGATTTTACAAACAAGTCTCAATCGGAAACTATACCAATTAAATTCACACGTGAATCGACAAAATGTTACAACTTTGCCAAGGGTTGTTGCATGTTTGAACGCTGGGGAACGAGAGAGAGACTCGCATTTACACACACACTGGGCCTCTCCCCCTAGCGCCCATTCCCCCACCTCACCTCACACCTTGCCGTGCCTGGCCCAGAGGGTGCCACCCCCTCTTGCCTAAATTTTTGACCTCATGACGAAAGTGGGTCCAACACCTTGGAAAAGTCATGATCTTCCTTTCGAAGATATAATTATATTGGAAATCAGTGAGACTTCACCAAGCGAAGGCCACGAACACGGCCCTATCAGGTGCCCATGCCGTGATGGCACAGAGTGGAGGGGTGGGGGATACGCTCACCCCCGCGATCCCCAGAGATCGTGCAGAGAAGCGCAGAACCCAACCATCTCACCACCATACGCGGCGTGAACCCACACAATCAGACTTTAGAAAAATTCGGATTAAAATTAACGTTCTTATCGAAACAGCTGTTACAAAATTTAGTTTTTCGCTATGAGTTTCAGCTTCACAAACCGTAGATCTGCATATATTAGGTGAGACATAAATACAAAGGAAAATAAATGACAAAGGTCGCATACAAGATGTGAGACGTGAGAAGTACAATGCAAGCAGGTATAACAATCGACTGGTTAAACTTTACAATGTTTTGTTTTCTAGAAAATCAGGTTCGATGCAACACGAGCTGACGCATCCACATTTATTCGAGGACAACGCAGACCCTAATCTACCTGCTTTTATGACTTAAACTATTCCAAAAAAAACCTAACAATATCTACGAGAAGAAGGAAGGGCCATTAAATGCGTGCATCAGGCATACAACCTCTCTTATCATCCCAACCTTGAGAGAGTTATTTCAAATAATACACTACTTTCACCTTACATTTAGAATGCTTCTATACGGAGAAGCCCCCATAATCCTTAAGTCCCCTTTAGATGTCTAGCTAACCGGAACAATAGTATTATTGTCCCAGCGGTACGAATACATATTTTTTCCACATCAATTATAAATAATATACTAAAAACTTAATAATTGCCATTTAGAGTAGGAAGGATTAATATTTTCTATAGCAGATTGAAGTTAGGAAAAAGTGATATTCACAAATTAAATAATAAGACCGTAGTTTAAATAACTAGCAACTTAAATAACATAAATTGCATAATAGGTGGAAGATGAGGAGAAACATTTCAATGAAATGCTTTGCGAAAATTCCCATTTAAAATCGGTAACTCACTGCCGAATCACGTTATATACGCCGAGGTTCA
>CAKNWV010085453.1:0-14078 GCA_932074545.1 Andricus pictus | reverse complement strand
CAAGGGTCATGAGGGGCTCTGAATGCAATACTGACCATTACCTTCTAGGCTCCAAAATAAACTTAGGACGGGGATGGAGAAGAAAGAGAACCAATCAAACGAAACAAACGCGAATCAAGATTGAAAAATTACAGAAACCGCTAGTGCGAATAGATTTTCAGAATAAGTTAAACGAACACATAGATAGGGCAACTTGGGAAGCACTTATAAGCAATACAGATATAAGCAATAATAATAACCAATCCCACAAATACGTGATGAGAATGTGTTCTTTAAAGCCGAAGGAGCTTTAACAAAAGAGAATTCACAATCAACAAATGACAGTTGTCGATGTTTTGACCTTTAATTTTAGAAGGTCTGTAAACAAATGAAGGTTCAGGGAACAAAAGGGCCTAACACACAAATTTTTCGAAATTGACTTTTACACATTTTTGGACTCTTCAAACGAACGCCGTTTCAATGTTGTAAACTGAAAAAATTAAAAAAATTTTTATCATTTTTTAAAAATTCCTCAAATTCTGTCAAGTTTCTAACCCAAGGGGTGCCGAACGAACAAAAGGGCCTAACCCCACATTGCGCCTTATGGAAAAGCGATTTTTTCATTCGGTTTGGCTAGGTTTATTGCCACTTTATAGGTATGTGGTGCCATCTGGCGTGACTAGGTTGTGTCAAAGGTTTTGGAGGAACTAATCGCGGTCGATATTATCGATTTTACACCATACGTTGCACGTGCTGATCGACAAGGAGAGCGAGGTAAGTAAACATTGTTTGTCTTTTTATTTATAATTCTTTCTAGTGATAGAATTTCAAAAACAGTCAAACGGGCGTTTGTTGAGTAAAGTCTCGCGGTCATTGTGATATTTTATCTAGGTGAGAAATTGGTTGAGTATGTCGTGGAAGCAAGCCGAGCGTCACGAGATGCATCGTCAAGGATTGGAGTACGTGACGGCAAAGGGAAAAATCGATTTTTTTAAATATTATGAAACCGACATTTTGTGTGGAATGTTATGAAATCTTTTCGAAACTTCATAATATTTCTAAAACTAACATGAATTTTTTGTTAAATGATGTAAGCGTGCAGAATTGCAAACTTTTGCTTTAAAATTTTCTCCATTATTTTTCGAAATTTTAGAGAATCATTTTTAAATATTCTCTTAAAACCAAATAACTGAAATATTCTATTTTCAGTTGAAATTGTTTTTTCTTTAGTAGATGATTCCACTATTTGGTTAAAAATGTATACATTTCCTTGATAATTGATCCTTTTGCTTCAATTTTAATTAATTTTTTGTTTGAACATTCAACCATTCTATTTTTAGTTGAGAATTCAACATTTTAGTTGCAAAATCGAATTCTTTGATTCAAATATTATGTACTTTGTTCAAAATTGATCTTTCTTGGAAGAAAAGTAATCTTGCTGGTGAAAAATTAATTTTATTTATAGATGACAACTTATCTTTTTTATTTAAAAATTCGTCTTTTATGGCCGACATTAAATCTTCTTTGTGGAAAATTCACCTTTTTGGTTGATACACAACTATTAAGTTAAGAATTCCTTTATCTATTTGAAGATTGATAATTTGAATTGAAAATTCATTTAGAAAGTAGATGATAAGGAATTTCGCAGCATTTGAAGGAATTTCAAGTGATTCGTAGGATTTCAATAACCGACAACTAATAGTACATGTTTAAATAATATAATTTATTAAAATCATCCTCCACCCTCATATGCATATAGCGTACATATTATATTTGTTTAATAGATATTTAAACAGTTGATATTATTATTTCAAAAAAGTGATAACGAAAGATTAAACAATATATCCAATAATTATAGGAGATTACTTGTAATTATATGGTATTAATATTACAAATAACCAGATTACAATAGCGATTACGGATATTTAAGGCCGCTCAAATAAGTAATTTCCGACTGTTCAAGAATCCTAACATCGTGATTTGCATCCTTTCCAACTGCTACCATTTTCCCATCTTTAAACATCCTGTAAATACTTGATTTTCCTTTGGGAACAAATCCAAAAATTTCTGTAGCGCTCGCTTGTCCATCGTAATTGTTTGCTGGTACATTATTGTCCACGTTGTCATCCTTAAATATCAAACCAACAATTTGAGGAATAACGACTTTTTGCGTAGTTACTGCACCCGACTTGGTTGTTGCAGGAGCCTCTGCAAATTCTGCTTTTTCTGCAAGTCAGAGAAAAATAGAAATGAATGAATTTTTTAATTTCAATCGGAATAAATAAGTCGAATTTTACATTCTACTTCTGCCTTAACGTCCATCGTTCAAATTTGAATAAGAATTTCTTTGAAATTAAGAAAGCATCCAACCATCAAATTTGTACAGTGCACTTTCAAGAGGCTTCCTAGTGCTTGATTTCTAGTAATTGTATTACAAATGACAACTTTTCTCCTACAAGGATGAATTGTTTGATGTAATATTTTAACCACATATTCTAAAGGGCTAAATACCAGCCTTGTTCAGAGCCATTTTTTCGAAAATAGGTCTTGTTATTTTTTTTTAGTTAATTGGAAATATGCTCCATTTTATGCGCCTGGGAATGAGCAGTCCGCCACCGGGAGTGTACCTATGATGAGCCGAAAACAGAGTGGTGCGCCTGTTTTCGGTTCATCATGAGTACACTCCCGGTGGCGAATTCCTCCTTCCCAGGTGCATGAAATGCTGCATATTTTCAATTATTAAAAAAAAAAAACTACCAGAACATTTAAAAAAGGGCTTTAAGCGGGCCTGTATTTAGCCCTTTATGGTATGTGCTTAAAATATTACATCAAACAATTCGTCCTCGTAGGAGAAAAGTTGTCATTTGTAATACACGGACTAAAAATGAAGCCCTAGGAAGCACCTTAAATGTCTCCATTTTAAGTGAAAAAGAGAAAAGGGGAATAGAAGAAAAAAAGAATAGAAGAAAAAAAAGACAACCTTGTAGTCCTCCTTTTTTAAAAGAAGAAGTAATTATAAATAAGGAGAAAGAAAGAAAAGTTAAAAAGAGAATGCAAAGAAAGAAGAAGATAGAAAATAAAAATTGGAATATCGTTGTTAGGAGATCCCACTTAGGATCTTAATTCTCTCAGCGCAAATAGAAATGGATCAATTGTAAAATTTAGGAAATTTTATTCGAAATAAATACAAGTTTATATTCTTCTTCAACGACGAAAATAAAATTTAGAATAAGAAATTCTTGAAAATTAAAAAAAAAAAAAAATAATCTACCGATCAAATCTATTAAAAAAAAGAAAAAAAGCAACCACCGAATCCCCTCTCTCATTTTTCCAAAAGAAGGATAATTAAAGAAAAAGACACAATAATTAGAAATAGAATATAACGAAAGAGAGAGAAAAAATAAATAAAAAGAGCAAGGAAATGAAAAATTGGTATTAATAAGAACAAGAAGAAAGAAGTAGAAGAATACAGAAGGAAAAAGAAGAAAAATGAAAAAAAAAATGATTAAAAAGAAATAACAAGCAAAAAAATACGAAGAAATAAAAAAATAAAGATAATATTAATTTGGAATATCGATTTCAGGAGATCCAAAGAGTAAATTTTGCTAACAGAATGCTAAATGTCTGATTTGAAATTTTTCAATTTTCTGCAAAAAAAAATTTTGTTGTTGAAAATTCGTCTTCTTGAATTAAAAATTCAACTATTTTATTAAAATGTTTTTTTTACTGAACATGATTCTTGATGAAAAGACAATTCTATTTTTAGTTGAAAATTTATCTTTTCTGGTTGAAAGTTCGTCTTTTTTGTAGAAAATTAATCTTCATCGAAAATTAATTCTTTCAGTTGAAAATTCATCTTTTTGGAATACGAATTCATTGAATTTTTTTTAACTAAAATTTAAGCGAATGTGAAACTTTTTTGTTGAAAATTGAACTGTTTTGCAGAAAATTTATTTGTCTTGTTGGCTTGAAAATTCAACAAATTTGATTTTCTTTTTTGACTGGGAAATCTTTTTGGGTTGAAAAATCAACTCATCTTTTCGTTGAAAATTAATTTTTGTAACCGAAAATTGAAATTTTCGTTTTTTGTTTGAAATTTTATTTGCTTGACATGAAAATTCATCTGTTTGGGTAAAAATTCATCTTTTGGTATAAAATACATCTTATTTATATTATCGATTATAAGCTAAACTAAATGGTAGTCTTTTTTATGATAATATTATTCTTGAAATGAAAGGAAGCGACATTACAGAGAAAAAATTATTTCCTATGTTCAAAAATCCAAGATAAATAAATTTGTTTATAAAAATGGTTAAAATTTTCAAAAATTCAAAATTGGATTTCTCTTTTTTTATGATAATAATCTCGCGAAGTTTTCAGAATGTTTCCAGTTGTATTCGGATGGTTAAATAATTTAATTTATTCAATTAAATTATTGAATTAGAATCAATAATAATTATTTAATAGATTGTAATAATTCAATAAATAATTAATTAAATTGAATAGCTTATAAATAATTATTGTTGTTAATTATTGTTGTATTTACCAGTAGACTCAAAGAAGACCACCAAGAAGACGACCAGCGTATAAGCGATCTGCATGTTTGCTCAATATAGAAAAATCGAATTACCTTTCTATTCAAAAGTTTGGTAAACCAATGAATAATCTTTTTTTTCATTCGAGCTTATATACCGAGTTCGTTATCTCACAGACTGTAGGCAGTCACATTTTTTTGATTGATTTCCTATGTTTTCATCATGCGACAGTTACACAGAAAGAAACAATAAAAAAATGCTTTAAAATTGAAATTTCACAATGTTTAAAATTTTATATCTTTAAGCGACAGACGGGATTTAAAAGTAAAAACTATTATGGTTTCGACAATAAATGTTTTATTACTGAAAAAAAATTCTCTATTTTTTGTATTTATCTGAAATGTCAATCTTCCTAATATTAATTTTACAGAATTACCATTTGCCGTAATTTTTTGATTTCTGAATTATCATTTGATATAATTTTTATTTTCCCAAAAAAATATTTGCCGGAAACATAATTTTCTGCGAATTAAAAATTCCCAACAGGTCATATTCTCGAACTTAGTAAATTTGCGAATTTTTTAAGTTCACAAATTTTAAGTTTCGGGAATATTTATTTTTTCGTATTTTTGCACATTCGGGAGTTTGAAAATTTGACAAAATCATGTCATCCGAAATTTAAATTGCAACGCTTTAAAATTTATGAATAGTTAATTTTGAATATTAAAAATTGAAAATTATGCGAATTTTAAGTGTTCCATTTCTAGTGTACAACTCTTCAACTTTTAGGATATTCGATAGAAAACTCTTTAATTTTCAAGATGCATAAATAAATAATTTTCAATTTACATAATTATCAAAACTAAAGGTCAAATTCTCAATTATATATCTTCCAAATAGAAGAAATTTCAAATGTAAATCATCAAATTTACAGCATTTTTTATTTTGAAAAAAAAAGTTGAATTTTAAAATCGCAGAATTGCAAATAATTCATTTGTGAACATTTATGTTTTATAGGTATATAATTTTGAAAGTTTTTTTTTTTTGAAAGACCTTAATTTTGAAGATTCACAATTGATTGTCATTGAATTTTAACGTTTGGAAATTTTCAATTTTTGAATTTCTAATATCTACAATTGAAAAATTTCCTATTTTAAATATATATAAATAAAGATTCTCGAATTGTCATGATTTTGAAGATCAAAAGTCAAGCTGCCAATCCTTATTTCGAAATCGTATCTCCAAAAATGTACATATTGCTTGAAATTTTTGTGAAATCTTCTCCAGTTTTAAATTAGTTTCACACCAATTCAATTTCAAATCTTCCAGATGCTTTGGTTTTTTAAAAATTCTTTTGAAGTTGTTTCAAATTATCTTTGAACGTTCATTTTTCAAAAAACCAATAACGTAAAATTTTTCCAAGAATCTTAAGAAAAGTTCTTGTATTGTCTTGAAACTTTTCAAAACTCTTGAAGAGATTCTACAATCAATTTATAACTTTCCTCAAAATCTTCCTGATTTTTTTCAATGTTTTTCAATCATTCAATGTTGCATATTTGAAACTCAAAAATGATTTTATTTTAAATACTTAAAATCCGTCCGAATCATATAATTGAAATCAAACTTCACTTACAGATAAGTTCGTTTAATTTTTCCATTTTTCACCGAAAAAACGAATTCTCAACAAAACAGTTTATTTTGAACCAAGGAAATAAATTTTATACTGAAATGATAAATGTCCAATCCAAGAAATGAACTTTTGACTGAATATTTCAGGGAATTTGAAATTTTAGCAAGTTACTATTTTTGGAAATTAGACTGACAGCTAAAAGCACCGTTTTGAGTAATATATATTATTTTAAAATAGTATTTTATTTATATGATAAAAAGTTTTATTACATTCTCATCCTGATGAGAAGGTATTAGTTTTATGTAAAATTTGACATGGTCGGTTTTGATCAAATCTCCACGTGTCAGAAAAAATGATTTTCAAGAAGGTGTCTGTCTGTCTGTTGTCTGTAGACTGTAGTACCGTGTAGGCACGATTATTTCGAAAGATTGGTCAGATTGGATTGTGCTTTGGCACACTTTTTGAAGGCCTAAAAAGAAAGAACTAGTTCGTTAACCAGCTAATTTTTTTTGAAAGTTCTGTGTACGGTTATTAGTACTACCCAAAAAGATAAACAATTTACCCTAATGATATTTTTCGAATAAAAGAAAATTATCAGAGTTATGAAAAAATCAAATTTTTAGACAAACGACACAAGAGAAGAAAACAAATGAAAAGAGAAAAGTTTTTCAACCAAAAAAGATCTAAAAATTTGTTATAAACTTTTTTTATAATAATGCATCAAAAAATTAAAAATTTACTTTGTTTAAAAACGATACAAGCTACAATAACTTTTTATTTAAGAACATTTCTCGACTAAGTTAGATCTACAAATTTTCTTCGAACCAGTTTATACTAGTATGAGTATTTGCAGTTGAAATCATAAAAAATACGTTAAAAATAAACAAATTAAATTTATTGAGAAACCACACAAGCTGCCTGATGCCCTTTTTCAGATGTGTGATGAGGAAGTAGCAATCCCCGTAGCACCACGGAGCCGGCGGAGGACGAACGGTACCGGAAACGACTGCGGATGGTGGAAGAAACCCCAAGAAAATTCCATGGTTGGAAGATCGTTGACGGAATGTTATATCGACACAGTCCTAATCCGTTAATAGACTCGGTAATCCAAGACCTAGAGGCATGGATGTTGGTAGTACCGGCCGGGAGAACACAAGAAGTCTTTGACGAGGTACACAACAATCCACAAGCCGCAGATCTGGGTATCGACAAGACATACCCGAGACCGTCGGTCCAGTATTACTGGCTAGGCATATATCGCGATATTTCTCTGTGGGTACGTTCGTGTGACACCTGACAGCAAATCAAGGCTGACCAAAGAACTGCAGCGTGCCTGATGGGTCGCAGGGTAGTGCAGCAGCCTTGGACCGTAGTGGCCACCGATGTATTGGGCCCTTGGCCAAAAACAGCAATAGGATTCGAATACCTGGTGGTCTCCGAAGACCTCTATACTAAATGGATCGAACTATCGCCCATGAGACTAGCTACTAACGAGACCATTATCAAAGATTTTGAGGACCATATCCTGAACCGTTGGGGAGCACCGGAAGTACTAGTTTCAGACAACGGAACAGAATACGTCAACCAAGCGTTTCAAGGGTTGACAGAGACTTATGGAATCCGACATTCACGGGGTTCAGGCCGGCCTCCTTGAATCTAGGTAGGGAACCTAAGCCTTATAACAACCTGCGCCTCAGGGTGGAAGCACCACCCGAATTGTCCCCACCCGATCACGAGGAGTGGAGGCAAAGAATGGTCAGACTAAAGGAGCTCCAAGATCTGGTCTCCTTACACCATGAAAATGCGTTCGATCGTCAGAAAATAAACTACGACAAAAGGCGACGACACGCGGCGTTTCAAGTGGGACACAGGGTCATGCGCATGGCTTAGGTAACATCTTCAGCCCAAAGGGGGATAACGAGAGGATTTGCAGATAAAAGGCAGGGACCCTACGTCGTGGTCCACGTTTTAGGACCGTCAGTGAGGGGCCGACCATGAGGGGCGCCTAGAGAGGGGGGAGTAGGGGAACAATAAACAGACTAGCCCTCGCTAAAGAGTCCCCCTAAACTCTTGCATGCCCAGGGTACTGTAGAATTAGGCCAGCTTCGCAAGCATGAATCTTGGGGCCCCACAAGGGGCCTGAAGCAGCAGAAGATCTACCAGGTGATCCAGAGGTTGATCGGGACAATACGCCAAGAAGCTTGGGACATCCCACAGCAACCAGCCTTGGAGGGATCACCTCCTGAGAGACAAAGGAAACTGACAGGTCGAGGTAATCCAAACTCAATCGCCAGGAGGGAGACCACCACCCTACCGGGTCCACAGGCAGCCTAGGGCGAGGCCCAAAATAAGGTGGAATCCACGCAGCCGAGACCAACGGAGGTGGAAGGACAACCCGAGAAGACGGTTTTCCGGGAGAAGCCGGCCCTGAAGGAAACCCCGACGCAGTGGGAACCAGCCGGCATGGCGAAAGACCCGTTCTACGTGCCCTACATCGAAGCTGGACAAGCCGACGTGACTCGACCTCCAGTCGAGACAGCCCAGCAAGACCACCGGTTAAGTTGGGTACCAACGACGATTTCGCAACCGCCAAAAAGCGACTCCGTCCACCCAAGCACGTTCGAGAATGGGAGCGCCGCCAACAATCAAGCCGGGAAGCGATGTCCGTCGGAATCGCCGAGGCACGGCGCGACCACGAGGAAGCGGATCGCAGACGTAGGAGCTGGCCGAGAGGAAACGACTGGAGGCCGAGCGAGACTGGGTAGAGAAGAAGAAACGCTGGGCCGAGGATCCGGAATTCGGGGCGCGCCGGGCGTAAACACATGCAGGAAGTGCGGTGGGCGGGGACAACGCTGGAATGAGTACCCGACCCCAGGTCACTTCTTATAAGAGGCAGAAACAGGGATAATTTAAAAAAATTTTATTTTCTAGATTTATCTTTTTTTTTCATTCCCTGTTGTTTTTGGGACCTTCGTTCTTTGTTGTTGATTTCTTCGTCCTAAGCGGAGTGTTTCTTTTGTTTTTAGTCGATCTACATTAAATTTCCTTTTGTATTTTTCTACTCTCCTTTTCTTTCCTAATAAATAGGATATTTGGACAATCACCTTCTTTTATTTACGGGTACCCAGAATTGAGTTAAGTCACCTTACAGTCAGTCGGAAGCAAGGAGAGAATACGCGGTCTAGGTTACCAAAGTAGGTCTAGGAGACCCAGAAGCGAGAGCCATGCGAATCTGGGAAGACCTGGTAAAGTGCCCACAGTAGACCGGCTACAATTGATTTATTTTTTACATTTTGGTTTGCTTGTTTCTCCACGTAACATGTTTCTGGGGTTACCTTTTAAAAGAATCACACGAGAGTACTGAGAAGGGCTGATGGAGGAGAGACGAGGTCACCGCGCGAGTAACTAAAGCCGATAGGCTTCGGCTAGACCCGGAGGAGTTGTAGCAAATTTTCGAGAAAACTAAGAAAGTTGTGAAAACAACTTTCCGGGGTTTCGCCGAAGGCGTACCTAACGTTGGAACCCGAGGAACGGCCGGTCAGAGCAAATTAATAAGAACACTCTTACCGCCCAGTCAGAAAGAAAAGAGTATAGAATAAGCCAACACATTAGATATTATATTTTAGGATCCACGTCGAAGCGCCAGAGTACCGTCAATTTAAATGATATTGTAGTCATCCATAATTTGCGTAAACGGGGTCGAGATCGAGAAGGTATATCAAACTGCCAGCTCGTAGACACCGAGCAGACAGCGCAGACAGCCAACACCAAAGAAACAGGACAGGAGGATGGAACGAAACCAAGACGGCGCACCAGTCCCGCGCATGACATGGCGTCATTACCGGACGGCTATGTTTCACCGACGAAGTGGGGAGGTGACGCAAGGATTCGCCATTTTCCATCGCCGGCACCAAAACATGGCGTCACTACCAGACAGCCATGTTTCACCGACGAAGTGGGGACGTGCCACAACTCGCAGCCATTTTCCATCGGCGGCACCATGGCATGGCATCGCTACCAGGCGGTCATTTTTCACCGACGAAGTGGGAAGGTGCCACAGCTAGCAGCAATTTTCCATCGGCGGCACCATGGCATGGCGTCACTACGAGTCGGCCGAGTTTCACCGACGAAGTGGGGAGGTGTCAGAACTAGCAGCCATGTTTCGCCGACGACATCATATCGCAGTGTAACGACCGGCGGCGGGTAACGGTACTGAATCGATCACCGAGTCAGTACGAACCAGCTCTGCAACCCCACACCATTAAGCTTCACTAGCAGTGTCGAAGGCAGTACGTAACAGAGTTGACCAGCCCTACACCGCGGCATGGCTGAATGGCTTGGCGGCGGTGCATTCGGTAGAAACCGAGACCGGCAGGATTGTTTTATTTATTTTGGAAAGGCCGATATACCAAAAAAGGACCGAAATGGTGAATGACAATGCGGAGTACGCCAGATGGTTGCAAGGTGAGTGGCCTCTTCACTAGTTTCCTCAACCGTCCAGTTATTGTTTCTTGGCCTCCGCGCGGTGTGACTTTCGGGACCCCGTGTGCGGTGTGGGCACGCGTAATGAATGTCAGGTGACGTGGTGCAAGCATGGGCGTCTCGGGCGGCCATTTTGAAGGTAGGGGGTCACTATGGCGATCGGTCGACCATTTTTGGTATCCGTGAGACTTAGGGAAATGCTTCCGTGATTATTGTTAAATTATGCAGTGTTCATTTTTTATTTGAACAAATGTTCTTTTTTTATTATTGTGAACTTGTAAACTGGAGTCGTGAATATTTTACCAACGTCACTTTCTAGAAAATTACTCTCTCTCTCCCTCTCATTCTACCGAACTCACCCCTCTTCTCGTGCGACGGGACCGGATCCGACGGGGCTCGGATAGGGTAACCTATCTGTCGCCTGTAAAAGAAATACAACGAGCTTCGTGGGTTTTTCGTGAGTCAAAAGAGTGTGACTCACGAACACGGTTCACTCCGGTGATTTTCCTTGCAGCCGAAGGTAAGTGGCAGCCGTGAAGCACACGAGGTATTAGGAAAACCTGGTTATAATGTATACCGCAGATTCATTTTGCAACATTTCAAATGCTTTTTGTAATAATTTCTAGCTTTGAATATTGGAAGGAATTTTCGCTCAATTTATTTTATTAATTTATAGGAATTTCAAAAAATTTCTAAGTAATTTAGACATTTTAGGGCACTTGCAGGGACTCCAAGAAATCAGAAATCCCCGATTTTAATTTCAAATATATAAAAATACTTCCAAAATTTGAGAGAATTTTATAAGGGATTTTTTAAAGATTTCCAAATATATAAAGCCTTAGCGTTCTTGGAATGATTTTAACGAATTCCTAAATTATTTCAGTGGTTTGAGAGGGTTTGGATTATATTTTAAAGTGTTTAGACCCTTTTTTGTGTCTTTTGTCAACAGAAACATCTGTTGAATGACAATCGTGCCAGTCTAGCATATCACGCCGTTGAAAGTGGACGCGTCTCTAAATGCCGAAAAATAAAATACTATTTTCCCACTGAACCGGTCTATTTTGCGCGATTGTTTTAGAATTTTTTTTGCGAGCCCGCACTATTAAAGTTTTCTTTCAAAACACAACTAAAAAATTAACAAGAATCTCTGAAGAATAAGACAGAATTAAAGTCCAATAAAAAGATGAGTATTCGACCATGTTTGCTTCAAATAAACGAAAAGAATTCAATTTATATACAATTCTAATGATGTTGAATTATTCTAAGGTATTCGAGGGAATTTTGAATTGCTTTTAATACACTGAAAAGAATTCAGTCTGCCGCGGCTCATATAATTATGAAGCGGGGTTGGGGGGGGGGGGCGCATCCAAAGGAACTTCGGAGTGGTTAAGAATTCGAAAAATAAACTGTAGCCGCCAATTGGCAGATGGGAACATGTTAACTCCTATCTAATACAACGCTGCTGAAGGCTTCTGACCTTCTCTGCATAACTTGGACATGATTTCAACTAACAAAACAAATTTTGCTCATAAGGTTGTTATCTGGCTGTACAATCTAAACAATGAATAAGACAAACAATGAAATAGCCTCGGAATGGACTGACACTTTAATTGACGAAATGCATACACGCGGTAAACGCAAAGGTCGAGCTTCAGGCGATGGATGGAGACCGGGTGTTGGAATGCTAGAGAAGTGAGAGATCTTAGGGTAAGAGAACTACGAGAAACTATGCGCGAAAGGAAACTAGATATTCTATGTCTACCTGAGACGAAGAAAAAGGGTCGCGAATGTAGAAACATGGAAAATGGGGTGTTAAAAGGCGGTTTTGAAATATGGTCGGGAGTAGATAGTGAATCACATGGTAGTCAAGGGTTCGGTTTGATTATGAATGAAAAAACAAGACCGCATCTTAAAGATCAAGGATATGTATCGCCCAGAGTGCTGTGGGTTAGAATGAAGGTAGGAATAGGTATATCATTTATCATAGTGCCCTACGCCCCAGTTGATAGTGATCCACGGGAAGTCAAAGACGCCTTCTGGGACACTTTAAATGATACGATAAGTACTTGCGATCATGGTGAAAGAAGCATTCAGCTAGGGGATATGAATGGATGGGTCAGCGTCCAACGTCAGGGTACAGATACAGAAACGGTGCTAGGTAATTTTGGGGATTCAAGAAAAAATTATAACGGGCAAAGATTAGTTAGCTTATGCTTAGAAAAGGGCATATTTATTAGAAATACTTGTTTTAGACATAAAATGATCCACATGCAAACCTGGCGTAAAGGAAATAGCCACAGTATAATTGACTTTATTATTGCGGATGAAATACTAAGTGAACTAGTAAAAGATACAAGGGTCATGAGGGGCTCTGAATGCAATACTGACCATTACCTTCTAGGCTCCAAAATAAACTTAGGACGGGGATGGAGAAGAAAGAGAACCAATCAAACGAAACAAACGCGAATCAAGATTGAAAAATTACAGAAACCGCTAGTGCGAATAGATTTTCAGAATAAGTTAAACGAACACATAGATAGGGCAACTTGGGAAGCACTTATAAGCAATACAGATATAAGCAATAATAATAACCAATCCCACAAATACGTGATGAGAATGTGTTCTTTAAAGCCGAAGGAGCTTTAACAAAAGAGAATTCACAATCAACAAATGACAGTTGTCGATGTTTTGACCTTTAATTTTAGAAGGTCTGTAAACAAATGAAGGTTCAGGGAACAAAAGGGCCTAACACACAAATTTTTCGAAATTGACTTTTACACATTTTTGGACTCTTCAAACGAACGCCGTTTCAATGTTGTAAACTGAAAAAATTAAAAAAATTTTTATCATTTTTTAAAAATTCCTCAAATTCTGTCAAGTTTCTAACCCAAGGGGTGCCGAACGAACAAAAGGGCCTAACCCCACATTGCGCCTTATGGAAAAGCGATTTTTTCATTCGGTTTGGCTAGGTTTATTGCCACTTTATAGGTATGTGGTGCCATCTGGCGTGACTAGGTTGTGTCAAAGGTTTTGGAGGAACTAATCGCGGTCGATATTATCGATTTTACACCATACGTTGCACGTGCTGATCGACAAGGAGAGCGAGGTAAGTAAACATTGTTTGTCTTTTTATTTATAATTCTTTCTAGTGATAGAATTTCAAAAACAGTCAAACGGGCGTTTGTTGAGTAAAGTCTCGCGGTCATTGTGATATTTTATCTAGGTGAGAAATTGGTTGAGTATGTCGTGGAAGCAAGCCGAGCGTCACGAGATGCATCGTCAAGGATTGGAGTACGTGACGGCAAAGGGAAAAATCGATTTTTTTAAATATTATGAAACCGACATTTTGTGTGGAATGTTATGAAATCTTTTCGAAACTTCATAATATTTCTAAAACTAACATGAATTTTTTGTTAAATGATGTAAGCGTGCAGAATTGCAAACTTTTGCTT
>CAKNWV010085439.1:0-14546 GCA_932074545.1 Andricus pictus | reverse complement strand
AATCACGCAAGCGTAACACGGGCGCTGTACACGTGATACAAATAATCTGTGGGGGGAAAACGTACATGGCGCATGCGCAACTCGCTTCTACCTCTTCAGCCCTAGAATTTCATGCTAGACCTCTGCGGAGTCACATATATGCTACCTATACTATAGGACTTGATGTCATTTCTATTGAACCCCAATTCATTAGCGCTAATTGTGAGCTAGCATACGACACTCATTCTGTGACAATTGAAAAATAGAGCGTTGTTGCAAAAATCATCCCGATAACTTTTGCCACGTTTGCGGTGTTTTTGTCTCACAAAAACAGAGACAACAAATTTCTCCTGCAATGCGAGAAGGTTACGAGATTTTGTTCAGATTAAACCTGAAAATGGAGAAAAATATTGGATACCGAACACTGGCTGCTCGACTTGTGCTACATAAATGGTTGCAAAATGAATGTCAAATGATAGCAGCTCACAATTAGCGCTAATGAATTTGGGTTCAATAGGGGGGGGTCTAGTATTAAATGAAAACAGCACAGAACACGATAGGCAGGAGAGCTCAGAGCTGTAGAGGACCGATTCTTTGTATCACGTGTACAATGCCCGTGTGACGCCTACGTGATGAAAACCTGCTCAAGAATCCGAAGCTTTGAATACTGTTAACACTGAGAAAATGAAAAAATTTGTGAATAATGTGAAATTTGCAGATATTGAAGATTGTCATGCAATAAAATACTACAGACAGTACAATGATGCGCTTCAAGTACGAGTAAGCCGTAAAACTGGCAACTCTATAGAAAGAGACAAATTCTCTGACATGTACCTTTTGAACGGTGATAGCCAGAACCCTTTATTTTTTTTATTTCTTTGGCATTGACAAGCGAAGAGAATGACGCCAGGAAGACAAGTAAAAAAATGTTTCAGCAAGATATGCATTTATTTGTAAAACCACTTTTTTCGCGTTTCTTCTCAGGTTTTCTAGATTGTGTCAGCAACTGTACAATATATCGGAAAAAACAAGCCCACCGTTGAATTCGGCAATTAAAAAATGTATTGAAATCATATATTGCTTTTTATTGAAAACATTTTTTGCAACATTTTATCCCATGATTTAAGATTTTTCGGAAATGACATATTTGATTCCATGAGCACATAGGTGACATATTGTTGACCAGTGAAATTGAACTTCTTGTTTGAAAATTTATATATTCTGTTAAAAATCTGACTCTTTGGTATATAAGGAAATCAATTTTCGTGTTTAAAAAGTAATTTTTTGAAGGTTCACCATTTTAGCTACAAATTATTGTCTTTACTATAAATTACCTATTTTTTATTTGAAATTAAAATAGATTTTGGTGGAATTTTTTTTTGCCATTTTGCCACTTTTGCCGACATTGGGCTTTTTTATAATAAATTCATAAAAAATCAGATATATGATATATTGAAAGTATTTGATCGAAATCTCATTCGTTATCTAGTAATAAAAAGATTGGTAACTTAAAGTCAGATAACTGAAACTCTGTATTTGTCTCCCAGCTTATTATTTTTTTTTATTGTCTAACCTCTAACCTTTTTTAAACCATTTTCTGAGTATATTTCTCCGTATAAGAGTTTTTAAATACAGTAAAATAATAAAATTACTCCCTTTTAAAAAAAATCCATTTTAAGGCTGTAAGCTGGAAAGAATATAAAAAATAGTACGGCGGTTAATGAACGATATTGCGACCAACCTTGCATATTATTCGAGAGCATTCAGATTTGGCACATTTATGGTATATACCCCTAACTTACTTTTAAGAAGTGAAAACAAGCTTTCAACCCCGAGAGAGAAGCGGTAGCTGGTTGCCTACCTATCAGGAGTAGATCTCAAAAACTTAACAAATCGTCCGTTTTGGTGACTTCTAAGGGCCGCGATCGGTCCCCCACTTGACATTTAGTAGTTTGAGACATATAATATCGACCATGGCGATGGCTTGTGGAAGCGGTTTGCCCATCTTTCAGGGGCACACACAGAAAATACCAGAATCACAGTTTTTCTATCAAAATTGCTTGCACAACTGATATTACTGCGACATTTTTTTATGAAACTACATCCTGTTAAACTACAAACTAATCGTTGATCAAGAAATATGCGTGCATATACATATTGCCGTCTGCTGGGTGCGGTGTGGTCTTCCCTGCCCGAAGGCCAACACAAGGGCCTGCATAATGGCGAAGAGAGTTAACGTTCTCCCGCTGTTAGAGTTATGTTCGAGAACCCTGATGGTGATAGCCACAGATCTTAAACACTGGTGGCTTACTGCAAGGTAAGGGGTCGTCCTGTCTGTTGAGGTGCGAATGTAATTCCCACCTCAGGGAGGAAGTCATCGAATTCACTCTCTGTACCGCTTGTTCAAGAGACAATTTGAAGAACTGGAAAGGATGAATGAGCACTTTTTATCCTTTTCAATAATGTTCTACCCATTTTGCGATTTTTAAATCTTTATCCGTTTGAATAATTTTCAATGCGTGAAGTGGAATTTAATCCGCCCCTATCCGTTTCAGTCCGAACTTTTTTATCTTTATCTATATGTGAGATGGTATCCTATTTATCCGTCAGAATCCGTCTTCAACGAAAAATATTCTATCCTTATGTAGCCTTTTTAATCCATCTTTAACTCAAAATAATCTATCTTTGTGTTTAAATAATCCTTGCATTTTAGTTTGAATGAAAAAAATTTTATACGTATGTATCTGCAGTGAAAACTAATGCTAGTACGTATTCGATAGAATATCACGAATTACAACGGACAGTCAATAATTTTTTTTACATAATGATAAAAATGAAAGTAGTCTGCTGATACAAAAGTATCAGGTGACCGAAGGATTGAAGAGAATAAGCATTGATTGCCAAGGATACCATTTCAATCCGTGATAGGTCACGAGATAAAGTCGAAGTAGCACGCGGATAGAAAAGAATACGGATAACGTAATGGATAGAAAATTATGGATTAGAGGGGATAGCCAATTCTTACTATGTAGAAAATATTCTAGAGGATAAGATTGGATTGGGACAGATAATTATTCTATCCGTAATAGTTAACAAGGAGGGGTCACAAGTGCCTCGAAATCGACAACCACAATGCCATTGGGGGCACTAACATGGTCGAAGACCCTCCATCTCATCATCAAGGTATCGATCTGATAGTTGTAGATTCGCATTTTTGCAAAAAATCCTATAGGAGTCCAGAATAAAACTTATTTACGACAGATATCGTAATCTCCCACTTTTTTAACAATTAGAGCAAAATTTCAATATGTTCAATGTGCCGTTCGGCCTAATAATGTAAATCCCACTAAAGTAAATAAAAATAATTTTCCCCGGAATTTGATTTGATTACAATTTACCGTTCTATAGTTAACTGGGTAATGATATAGAGGAATATAGATTTTACATCTCTTTTAAATTTTTTACTTTCAACCTATTATCTTTAAAATACAACCAAATGTATGCTTAAAGATTCGCCTTCGAGCATTTGCGGAGTAAATAGAGCGCGAGAAGTAAATTCTTTTCGTAGGTTTCCGTCACGCTCTCAAAATTGTCCCCGCGCTCGTGCAGCGCCAGTCAAAAACAGCTGATCTGCTCATTGCATCCTCTTCGTACGCCTGTCGAATCTTGGTGAAGTTTCGGTTGCAGACTTTCTAAGTTTAACATGAAACTTCACCGCGCAGCGCTGCTCGAGCGTGCGGTCCATTTTGTCTAGGCTATAGAAATTCAGTCATACTACTTATGGAACGGACCCTGTATACAGACCAATTTTTATATTTTAATTATATTCTGATATTACTACTTTAACATAATATATTCCTACAAAAATCAACCAGAATGTCTTAAAATCAATTATTAATTATCAACTGCAATGTGTGAACTCAGTTTTGTATTTACGTACGACTTATTGACGTTCACAGTTACTCAAGCTTCTAAACATTTACTTAAAATTATAGACATGTTATAACATATAATAATGTAGCAAAAAAAATGTAATTGAAATTATAGATGTATTATAATATACAGGGTGTCCACGCAGGTGCTTACCAAAAAGTATACAACCCGCCATACACGGCCATAAGGTTAACATTGTCATGTATAATACATCTATAATTTAAATTGATTTTTTGTTGTTGCCATATTTATTTTATTCTGAATTATATCATAATATTCACCAAGAAAATCCAGGATAACGACCAAGGATAAAACCAGAATCCAGACAATCCTCATCTTTGCTAATTATAAGTGAAACTGAATTATTTAGTAATATTAATGAAAAATTTAAATCAAAACGTTTGTAATAAATAATCTTCTGCTTCATTAGCTTATCAGATCTATACGAAAGAAGTTATCTCTTTGATTGAGTGCTTAGATAGCGCGCTAAGCTTGTTTTTCGAAGATATTTACATTTGATAACATTTAGTTTCGGGGGAAAATATGTGTTTACGTAGGTGAAGATTCAAGGAAAATTCATCATTTTAAGACCTCTCAAAATTAACAAAATATTTAAAAATTAATTAAAATAATGTTTAACTAATATTCGAAAATATTCGGAATGGTACATTTAAACAATTATGACGGTGATTTATAGTAGCTCAACAAGAATATCCAAATGTTCTGAAAAGTAAAAAAATGTTCAAATTGAACCTTCGAGCTTGTTTTTTTTAATTAGCTAGTTTGGGCTTTTGTGTTATCTGATTAATAATTATACCTGTAATGTCTGAACTCTACTTTGTATTTACATATGACGTGCTCAGTTAAATAAGCTTCAAAAACATTTATTTATAATTATAGATATATTATATAATACATCTATAATTCAGTTAAATTTTTTATCATATAGTATATTTAATTCTAAATTTTATTATCATAATCACTAATATAATCGAGGATAACCGCCAAGGATGAGATTAGAGTCATGATAATCCTCATCTTTTCTAATTAGAGGAGACACTAATTAACGTTTTGATGAAGAATTTTAATCAAAACGTATCTAATGAATATTCTGCAGCTTCATTAGCTTATATAATCTATACTATACTCGTAATATTGGATTGAAGGCGTCAAGCCTATCCTTTTACGATATTTATTTCTTAAATTTATATAATAAATAATATTTATATTTACTTTCCTTAGATATTTATTTCAAGGAAAAAAATATCGTCTCAAATTTAATTAAGACGGAGGCCACCATTTACGTAATCTTTTAAATTTGATAGAAAACTGATTTTGATATGGCAAACTCATATATTGTATATATTAATAAGCAGTCGCGGACAATTGTCCAGGGATGGTCCCGAAGGAATAACCCCTAAGCGGAGGCGTGACAACCGTGCCGAAAGCTGAATGGCACCTGGGTGAGGTGTCTTAAACGGTGACTCTGGGATACCGGGCGACCTCTCAGAGTATGCAGCCTTATCCTTGCATGCGGGGCTCTACAAGGATGGACGAACCCTTTCCCTAGCTGCTCGTGGGAACAACAATAACACCACCGAAACACCCAAAAGTTGTAAATGCGGTTCAAAACGATCGAACGCGCGCAGCACCCGACAATGGGTCGGCGAACAATTCCGATAATCCTGCAGTTCGGGGTGCTAAAAATAATTTAGATAATGGATAATGGATATTAAGACCAACCGCGGAAAACAGGCACCTTCTGAGAGATGATCACGACTTCAGGACAAGAAGGAACATTAACATGCAAGTTCCTCTTAAGCCCCAAGATCTGGCTGAAATGGATGCCTCCCTTCGTGGAGCAATTTTGGAAGAATCCGAGCTCTGGACAATCAATTGCTCAGTTTATGGTGCTGCGAGAGCTTTGGCTGATTCAAATCGAATGCTCAAACCTACGATGGATCAAAATACCAAACGGTGCTTACATCAACTGAACAAGAAGATTAGATGGGCAAGACAGAAGGCGTCCCGTGTTCAATGTGTGATTGACTACATAACATCTGGTAGAACGTTCACGGGAAGGGTTCGAAAGTTCGCCCAAGAACTGAGGATCTTCAATCACACACTAAACAAGTCAAAGCTGCTGACAATCAAGCAGCATCTGGCTGACAAAATACGGCTGTTATATGACGCAAGGAGGAGAATACAGAAGAGGGAGAGATCAATCAGGGAGAATCAACAGTTTCTCGCTGACCCATCTCGCCTGTTCAATGATCACCCTGTTTCTGTCAAAAATCCACCCAAGCCCAACGAGGTAGAGACTTTTTGGAGAGAGTTATACAAGATCCCGAAAACACTAGAGTTGAAAGAAAATACTGACAATATCATCCGCTTCAAGGAATTTTGCGACAAACTCATAAAATCTGAGGATGAATGTCCATCAATCACTGCCGAAGAGGTGAACAAAGTACTTAGAGGAACGAAGAACTTTTCCGGTGCTGGACCAGATTGTATCAACAACTTCTGGTGGAAGAAGTTTACTTCTACACACCAACATTTGTCCCGCAGATTCACCTCATATTTAAAGCCAGAGATGCCGATTCCGCAGTGGCTGGTGTTAGGACGCACTATACTCCTACCGGAAAAAGGCAACTTGTCCAACCCAGAGAATTACAGGCCAATAACTTGTTTGAACGAACAATGTAGCTCCAAAAAAGGTTCAGCAGGCTTTCGAGAGAACCTGCTAATTGACAGCTGTGTCTGCAAAGACGCTGCAGCTCATCATCGCGTCATGCCAAAGGCCTGGATTGACTACCGGTAAGCTTTCGATTCAACCTCTCATAGACTTATCATCTGTCTCTTGGAAAGCTTGAAGTTGCTTTCAAACATAGTGAGATGCATAGAGAGATTAATGCCTCTTTGGAAAACTAGATTTACTATCTCGAATTCTTCTGGATACCATCTTTGTCGCTCTCACGGTGTTGGCGGCGACCCTGCCCTGCCGAACGCTCCGAGGGAGATAGAGTCAATTGTCCAAAACGAGAAGTGCCAAATTTTGTGGAACTACGATTTTCGGACAGCAGTCTCCATTGCACACTCGAGGAGGGGCGAAACTATCACTGGTTCGTAACCTTAAAGCCATACCCGTGTGCCAAAAATATGCCAAGGCACTTGCGGAATGGAGGGCAGAAAGCTGCCATCCTTGGATCGCTTCGTGTCTTAAAAACACACGAGGGTTTCGCCGGCCTGTCGTTTTGATTTCATTGTGTCCTGTGACCACCCATCTCACGGTTGTGAGACGCGGCCATGAATGTCATTTACCGCGGTCCTACTGGGAGCCGGTGTCATTTTTAGATGGCAGTTGCTCCCAGTGAGACCCTGCGGTGGTTGTTTAACCTTATTTTTTAATTATATATATATCTACATAGCGCGATCATTTTCAACAATAGCGTTTTTCATTATTATAAGTCGTTCAAATTCATAATTGTTATTTAAATATTGTCAAATATTAGAAAATTATTTTTTATTTTAATTGAAATATTTAAAATTAAAGCGGTTGAACTGCAGTTCAATCTTTGAAAACGATAATTAATTTATATTTAGTGTTGATCAACTTGAAATGCTTTTAATGAAAAATTGATATTTTCAAAAGCTTCTAATGTTGAATGTAAAAGAGCTTAGGATTACCCATTGTGAACTAAATAATATCTTAATTGGAAAAATTAACAAGTGAATTTAACACTAACAAAAAGTTTAAAATCAAAAATATTTTAAATCGCATTATATCGATTAATTTTTTTAAAAGTTATCGTGCCCAAAACGTGGGCCTTGACTTGATACGTCGCTGATGTATTAATTTTCAACATGCAAGTTAATTTACGACCAAGGAGTTGAACTTTTAAACAAATAGTTACATTTTTAATTAAGAGGATAAAGTTTCAAGCAAATAGTGGAACTTTTAAACAAAGAGATTAATTTTCAACAAAAAAATGAATTTTTAAGGAAGTAGTTCAGCTTCCAACCACGTCTTCATCTCGCCAGGCACTTGACTTGGTCTGTTGTTGATGATGAACAACCGCCCACATTACAACTAACTAACTAACTAGTTCCCAAGGTTAAAACAGTCAAATTTCCGACGTTCTGCTTACCCAAAAAAGGTCAAGTTCTTTAACCAGCCTTTTTTAACCAACGGTTGTAATGGGATCATAAGCAAACAGGGCCCTCAAAAATAAATTGTCGTTACTGGAAAATCGGAACTTTGGTCAAGGTCAAAGGTCGAGACTGCAAAGGAGCGACTGGACACCAGGAGGATGCCCGATTACTCTCACCTGATAAGCCGACCGGGCACATTTGTCAAAGACAACCCAAACTGAGGAAAGGTTGCCGGTCAGGTATTTAATAATCTTGTTGAGAATCAGATCGGGTAATTAAACCTTATTAATCGGATTTTTCGGAGTAACTTGTGAATGCTATAGCGAGACAAAAGTCTGAACATAATTCGATTCAGAAGTGAGGGTAAAATTGATAGAAAAGGCTAGGAAGAAATATCCTTTATAAATTCGAACAGGTATTAACTGGAACTTCATTGGAAGTGAAATGTGTTCATGCTTTGTGTAATATTTCGAGACTGTGACTCAGGATTGAATGTGTGAGAATTCGATAAATAGGAAAGAAATCGTCTGATATTGGTCTAATATTCGGTCGACCATCAAACTATATTTCAAAAATCCCTGGGATCTTTTATAATAAATCTTCAATCCTTGATTAGTTAAATTTTATGAACACTTTTTCTGAATTTGAAGAAAAATAAGATTTCTATATCTCGATCCCCACCCAGTACGCGACAGCGATCACCTGACGGTTGTGGTTCTTTATTTACGTCAAAAGAATTGTTCGAATGCATTTCATAAGGTAACTAAAATAAAATAATGATGAAGAATCAAATTGTGATTTATTTTGCTATACATAAATAAGCAGTCTTGCTCCACTGTACAGAAATAATTACACCTTTGTTAAAACTGAAAAATTCGAATTCAAAATTTAAACCTACCACTTCGAAAATAACGATTAAAGACTTTCTATTTCAAACAATTCAGTTTTAAATTGTTAAGTTTAGTCAGAGTCCTCTTATAACATCAATTATTATTGTTCGATTTGTAGTGCTTGAACTACAGGTAGAGCTTTAAAATCGTGAATCAGTTTATATTAAGTTAATCAACATAACACGTTTTTATAAAAAATTTCAAAAGCTTCTAATTTAAAAATTAAAAGATTTTAGAATTACGCATTTTGAACTGAAATTTCATGATTGGAAAAATTAACAACTAGACTTAACATTGACAAAGATTCCAAATCGAACTAATTTGAAACGCATTATAGTACATGATATGTATGCAATTCGTCATATCTCAAATGATTTGATAGCTTTTTTTTCTAGAAATTGGTAACATTCCCGGTCAGAAAGAATCGTGGTTTAAACACGAAATATTCTAAATTGCTTTGCGATTGAAATTGTGGGACCTGTTGGACAATCCGCCTTTTCTTCTGGACTCAATTTTTGAATAGCGCCACTATCCATGTTATATTTCGCACGTGTTCCCTTCGGAGTATCATGCAAATATATTCCACGAAAAATCTGTTGGTTGCGAGTATTAAATTTGTCGAATATTGCAAAAACGTCACTATTGGGGGTTGATAATACAATTTGTTCTTTGATTGGAACAGGACATAGGAGACGAGAGTTCCTTCTGATTACAATTGGTATATCCGGAGGAAAAGTATACCTTCGAAGTTCGAATATCCGGGTTGGGTTCTTGTGGAAAATAAGTCGAGCAAATTTAAGATCTTCAGGTAGAAATCCAAGTATAAGAGAAGAAGGATGCCTGGTAGGAGGAGACCTGGACCTGACGCGAATAGGCGGCTCGGCAGGTGGTGGTAACCCGGCAGAATAATGAGGTAAGGCTAGAGAAAGAGTCGTGTCTAGAGAATGTCTGTCAGGAGTAGAAGAAGAATGTCCACGGCGAGCAACACTAGAATTGGGGTCACCATCAGGCAAACAATCGAACTGGGTACTTAATTCTGGAACAAGAAGCAGAGGAACTCATCCTAGATTTCCACGGCAAAATCCCTTCAAACTAAAACATTAACGGTTACATTTTTGGTTCAAAATTAATTTTTTTTAAGTTGAAAATTTAAGAAAATTACCTATTCTATTTTTAGTTGTAAATATATCTTCTCTAGCTGAAAATTAAACAGTGTGCTTGAAGATTTATCTTTTTTTATTCAGTAAACAATTTTTCGATTTAACATTACAATATTTTTTGTTGGAAGTAGCAACTACTACATTTTTCGTTAAGAATTCATCTTTTTTATTGATAGAATTTATCTTCTTGGACAAAAAACCAATTCCTCTCTTAAAAATTAATTTTTTTTATTGATAATTCATCATTTTAATTTTGAAATACAGTAAAACAATTTTTCAGCCATAAACTTGTATTGAAAAAAGTCTAAAACCAACAAATTCATTTTCACGCTTTACGCGGAAAAGAATATAAAAAACTGGGGTTGGGGGCCCGAGAAAAATTAAAAAATTAGAATAAAATTTTCAATATCTTTAGTGTAACGCTTGGAGCAATGACGTAAATCCCTGGCAAGTAAGTAAAATAGCTCATTTCTCCCAATATTCGATTTGATTCTAATTTACTTTTTTATCTTTTACCTGTAAATATTAGGAAAGAATATTGATCTTAAATGTCTTCATAATAAAACGAATCTATATCTTATATGGGCAAATTAATTACCAATGACTTATGTCACTGAAATTTCATCATTTTGGCTTTGAAAATTAATTTGAGACCATGTTCATTAATTTTCACTGACACGAAACTTAATTTTGAAGCAAATGTTATTGAAATTTCAATTAATTGAATCTGAAACCTGTTTCAATTGCTTGTACATAAAATATTCTTGCTGGCTGCATAAATTATACTGTGGTTTATGCGAATTATATAAAAATGCATTGTAAATGAAGTACCATTTCTTATTACATTTAATAAACCTAAATGAAAATATGAACAAAATTTTAAAATAATTCATGAAATTAAATTTAGAAGCTTTGAATGTGATATGCTTTTCCATCGATTCACATGATTTGATAAAATTGCAATGTTCTATTATTAACACATTTTCAGCACTTACTTTGAAGTTTCATAAATGTAAAACAAAATTTAAGAAAATTTGAAGATAATACTTTTACATGTATTTCATTGTTTACTTTGGAATGTACCAGAATATTCACTGAAATTTTAAATGATTCCAATGAACTTTTTCTAAATTTCCTTGCATTACAATAAGGCTATTTAAATTTCAGTGTTGCATGAAATTTCAATGAGTAAAAAGCTTCACTAACATTTTCATGAAATTTCATGAACTTAATTCTAACAGTGTACACAGTTAGACAAGCATGAAGAACATTTTCATTATAATATTTATTTTATTCAGACTTTCATTATTATATTCACCAATAGAATCTAGAATAACCACCAAGGATAAGACCAGAATCCAGATAACCGTCATCTTTTCTAATCAGAAGAGAGACAGATTAATTTATTAATAAAGAATTTTATTAATAACGTAACTACTGAATATTTTACTACTTCATAAGCTTATATAATCTATATTATCGTCGCTATCTCTTAGATTGAAGGCATTAAGCTTGTCCTTATAAGATATTTACGTTTGATAAGAGTCAGTTTCAAGATAAAAACTTTGGTTACAGATTTAATTAAAACTGATCTCACCATTTATCTAATTTTTACATTTGTATATTTTTACTATAAAGGCCAATTTAAAGTCTTAAAAAAATAATATAATTTCTACAAAATATTTAAAAAAAAATTGGAAATATGGTTTTCATCTTTTCATATTTTCGAGCTGTTGTTTTAGAAATTACTCACAGAAAAAGAACTTATCTTGAAACAAAAGTACCGACCTCTAAAGTCAATTTTCTATCGACTTTTAAACGTTCAGTGAGACAGCTAAAAATATTCTGAACTTTCATAAAACTGAAGTAAAGAATCTTTACGATCCAATAAGATACATTTTTAGACTAAGCATTTGAATTTTCAAGGCAAAAAAATATATTTTCAACAAGCAAGTTAATTTACAACCAAATAGTTGAACTTTTGACCAAATAGTTAAATTTACAATGCAGAAGATAAATTTTCAACTACTTGGTTAAATTTTTTAAATGAGAGATGCAAGTCCAACCAAAAAAATAAATTCTGAATGCAGTGGTGCAACTTTTGGCCAAGTCTTCATTTCACTGTGCACTCAACTTAGTCCGTGGTTGATGATGAAAAATCGGGTGCACCCGAGAAAAAGTTTCAAAGAAAATCTATTTCAGGACAGTAGTTTTGATCAGTATAATTACAGTTTTAATTACATTTTAATTTTTAATTACAATTGCAGGCGATATTGTCATTATGGCGGAGTCTCCTGTGGACGCACAAGTTAAACTCAATATATTACAGAAATACTGTAGATTAAATGACCTTGAGGTGAATGTAACGAATACAAAGATTTTAGCTTTTCATGAGAGTACCACAAGTACTAAGTTTTGTAAGTTTACTTTTGAAAACGCAGACGTCGAGGTGGTTAATTCATATTGTTACCTAGGACAGATATTTAATAATCCTTGGTAACGGCAAATCATTTGTTCATTTGCGTAAGCTCAGCGAACTTACTTTATGAATCAGAAATCTCGGCTTTGAGATATCTCGAAGACATAGAAGTAGCTCAAAGAAGCTGTTATAAATCGGTATTGAATCCACCTCGTAATACCCCAAACTTCGTGGTAAGACGATGGAAACAAATAGGCTAAAACAAGCAGCCAATTATTACTCCCTTGTAACTTGGCACTGGTCCATTATTGATTACAATAAATCTGAACTGAACTGAACACGCTAAAAACTAAAAACGTGAAATGAAAAGTTCTTTATTTACCTAAAAATAATTGTTCGTCTGCTTTTCATAGGGTAACTAAAATAAAATAATTATACAGAATTAAAATTATAATTTATTTTTCAATTTATAAATAAGCAGTCTTCGTCCGTTGTACCGAAATAATAAAAAATCATTTATAAAATCAATGAAACGAATAACTACTTACGATTTCAAATAATTCAGTTTTCAATTGTTAAGTTTATGTAATATTTGATTTGAAATTGCTTATGTTAAATAATCAGTCAAATCATATTAAATATTAGGAAATTTTTTTAAATGTTAATTACAATATTTCGATTTGAATGGGTCAAGAATGAAAAATTGTAGAGGGAATTAATATTTGAATAGCACTTAAAATTAAATCAATGTTTTATATAACATCAATTATCATTGTTCGATTTGTTTTGCTTGAACTAAAGTTGAATCTCTAAAATCTTGAATCAGTTTACATTCATTTAATCAACGTGAAACTTTTTTAATCGAAAATTTCATTTCTTCTAATTATAAAATTAAAATATTTAGGGCCGGTTTCACCAACCTCGGTTAAAAAGTTGATCCTCGGTTAAACCGATAATCGACGGTTAAATATGGCGTATAGCATTCATTTTGACTGGCCGTCAGTTAACCAATGATTTAACCGAGGTTGGTGGAACTGGCCCTTAGAATTACTGATTGTCAACTGAATAATTTCACAAACAAAGAAATTAACAAGTAGACTTAACATTAACAAAAATTTGAAATCGCACTTATTCTAAATCGCTTTATATTACATAATATGTATGCAATTCGTAATATTTCAAGTGAGTTGATAAATTTTTTTTCTAAAAATTGTTAAAATTCGCGGTCAAAAAGAATCTTGGTTTGAACACGAAATATTCTAAATTGCTTTGCGATTGATATTTTGGTACCTATTGGACAATCCGCGTTTTCTTCTGGGGTCATTTCTTGAAACGCACCGCTGTCCATGTTGATTTTCGCCCGTTTTCCCCTCGCAGTAACATGCAAATATATTCCCCGAAAAAACTCTTGGATGCCGTTATTGGATTTGTCGAATATTGCAAAAACGTCACCATTGGGTGTTGATAATACAATTTGTTTTCTGTTTGGAACAGGAAATAGGAAATGATTTTTGTTTTTGATTACAATTGGTATATCCGGAGGAAAAGTATATCTTCGAAGTTCGAATATCCGGTTCGGATTCTTGTGGGGAACAAGTCGAACAAATCTAAGTTCTTCAGGTGTAAATCCAAGTATGCGAGACGAAGAATGTGTGGCAGGAGGAGACTTGGATCTGACGCGAAGAGGTGACTCTACAGGAGGAGGAGACCGGGCAGAAGAGTGAGCTCTGTCAGGAGGAAAAGAACTTCCAGGAGAATGTCTGGCAGAAGCAGATGCAGAATGTGCGGAACGAGGGACACCAGGAATAGGTTCGCCATTAGGCAAACACTCGAACTGTATAGTTAATTCTGCAACAAGAAACAGAGGATAATTTTTTCTTAAAGTTAATGTAGTTGTCAAAATAGTTGTTCACTGTTTGCAACGATGCTATCCAATTATGCATATCCTACAAAAATGGGAGGTTGTGTTACGTAGAACTCCACCTGGATTAAGAAATTCCACGTGCGGTTATG
>CAKNWV010085423.1:0-10887 GCA_932074545.1 Andricus pictus | reverse complement strand
TTTTATATGTACAATGAGCAATTAAATATTCAACTAATAAGGGAAATCAAAACTTACTACAAAATTGATTTTCGAATCGTCCGCGTCCTTGTAACTCATTGCTGGATGCTTCGAAGACAAAATTGATTCACGCAGACGATTCGGAAATTAATTTTTCTTCTAAATCATGTTTAATGATATATGATAAAATGTAAATGTTAGAGTTGTTAATTTTTATAATCTTGATATTTTTAAAAATAATTGTTATTCATTCATCTTAGGAGAAACGATTAAAAACTCTTGACAGTTTATATATGTACTAGAAAACTGTCTATATAAGGGCTTTCAAGCCGATGAGGATAGTGTTTTCTAGAATGATAAAGAAATAAATGATGGAACCCTAATGTGCGAAAGAAACTATTCGAAAATCAATTTGAACTCAATTTTCTAGTAAGTGCTGATTTTCATTGATAATTGAATATTCAATTGTTAGTTGTACGTATAAAAGAGCTTAGTTCGTGTTCACGATTTTTATTCGTTGTAGATAACAATTATAATTTTAGATTTAACACTTATCATTGACGCGGCTTATTTTGTTCCTAAAAATATACGTACCGAAATTGCGGTACGTATAGCTGGATGTTTTCGGTTCGCTTAGACACTTCCTTCAATAAAACATAAGTTTTACAGAAATCAAACTTATCAGAAACAAATAATGTATACACTTCTAAAATAATGACTGGCCATAACACTAAATAACACATTTTTAATAAACAATTACTTATTCAATTGTGTACAAATTTACATTTATATGCAAAAGGGAAAAATAGGAATTCTATGAAAAAGGGGAAAAGGGGAAAGAGTATTAAATATGTGGAAGAGAATACACAAGGAAAATTTGTTCTTTCATTTTGTTTCCTGTGTTGTACAACTGTCTTTGATGAGCCGATTACAATCATTTTTAGGAACATATTTCTCTCATTTGAACCAATTCAAGTGAAAGAAAAAAATCATCTCCTTGGACCCATGCCAACCGGAAGACAAACTGTATTATCAACGTCCAATGGTGAAGTCTTTGCAATAGTGGTGGCAAATAACAGAGATCTTCGTGGAATATATACATTGAAACGTGGCTATCAAAAACGGGCAAAAATAAACATGAACAGCGGCAAAGTTGAAGAGATGGCCACAGAAGAAATCCAGGAATCTCCCACACGCAGGGATCGCCCAATCTCAAAACATTTTCTGATAATAAGGGTAGACGATTTTCGTTCACATCATTAATTAATCCTGTAAAATTTTCAACATTGAATCTTCTAGAATCAGAATAAACAAATTTCAGGTTAAACTTGTTTGTTTTATTTCTACCAAACAAGATTACTGTTGAACAAAACCTTTGAATTATCAAAGAAATAATTAAATTTTAACAAAGTATTTGAATTTTGAATTAAAGAGGTAAATTTTCAACATTTTCAATCAGCAAAGATAAATTTTCAACTAAAAATTTAGAATTTAAATATTCAATGAAAAACTTGACTTTCACAAAAAGACGAATTTTCAACAAATAAAGATTTCTTAGTGAAGAAATGATGAATTCTCAACTGAAATAGTTCAATTATAAGTTGAATTCTCAACGAATTTTCAACCATGAAGGTAAATTTTCAACTAAATGCAGGGCACTTCAACAAAATAATCAAAATTTCTATTAAAGGAATGAATTTTCCATTTAAATGATGCCTCTCCAAATAAACAGTGCATTTTTAACAACGCAGGTCTACTTTAATCACAAAAGTTGAATTTTCGAACCAAAAGGAGATGAATTTTCGAGTAAAATAATGCATCTTCAACAAATATATGATTTATTAAGAAAGTGGTTGACTTCCGTTTCCGGCATGAAAGTGTGAGGCAGCAGTACATTTTGTATGCTGATTTTTTCTGATATTTGTAATGAAATTTGAAGGGAAAAGCTAGAGAAAAGGATGCAGACGTTGGAACGAAGACAAGAAAACCAGGAAGAGACTAATAAAAAGGTAGTGGAGTTCAAGGTAGGATGAGAAAAATAGAAAGCTCAAATCGGGAGTTTGGTGGTTGGGAGAGTGGGAATAAGGAGAAGGAGGGGCTGAGTAAATTAGAAATAAGGAAAGAAAAAAAAGAGAAAGAAGAAAGAAAAAGATACATAGTGATAAAGGGTCTAAGATGAGAGGGGAAGGAGCTGAAGCAAGGAGTGGAAGAAGTACATAAACGGATTGATGTTAAGGTAGAGATAGAGGAACAGCATGGTACTTGCGAAGAGAGTGGTACTTGTGAAACTAAAGAAATCGGAACATAACAAGGAAGTGATGACAAAGAAGCGGGTGTTATGTGGAAGCTCGGCGAAAATGGAGAATGATTTGACATCGATAGAAAGGAATATGTAGTAATATGTAGATAACATGGGTTAAGTATGGGAGAACACAGATAGAAGGTGTATCGAGTGATTCGGACGAGGACAGAGCAGAGTTACAAAAAAATGAGGTATCGGGAAACTAGAAAAGAGAGGAACAGGAGATATAAAAATAAGAAACAGTAGGACACAAAAAGAGATTAGAAGCGAAAGTAGGAAAGATTGAAGGATATGCTACTAAAATATATAGCAGGCTATGAAAAAAAGGATAGAGAGTTTATGAGAAATTTGACAAAATGGGATGTAGTAGTAATGATGGAGACGTGACTAGATAAAAAGAAATAGGAAAGAGTAAGGGGAAGATTATTAAGAGGTTACAACCCAGATAGCACAACATTCCCCCGAACGAGAATAGAAAGAGATGACAGAAAAAAAGAAGGATCAATAGTAGAAGAGATAAATATAGGAGGAGAGAGGTGGAAGATAGTGGGGGCTTATGTGAACGGTGATATGCAGGAGAAATCAGAGGAGATGAGAGAACTGACGGAAGAAAATAAATAAGGGATTAGGCTTATAATAGGCGGAGATTTTAATGCGAGAACAAGTGGTAGGGGATGAAGAGAATGGGGTGGAGAGCGAGGAAGAAAATCCAAAGACAAGATAAAGAGGCGAGATAGAAAAAGTTATATCTTCGGAGCGCGTCACATATACACTGGCATATACTCACCATATAGTGTTGATGGCAGAGGATGCAGACGGGATGGAGGGCTTGATTACAGGATTAGAGAATTACTTAGATGGGAATAAGTTGAATTTAAATGGAGAAAAGACAAAGATAATTAGGTTTAGGAAAGGAGGGGAAGGAAGAAGGAATGGACGGGGCGATTGAACGGAATAAAGTTAAAAGAAGTAAAAGAGTTTAAATACCTGAGACATACCTTGCAAAAAATGGAGATCATAGTTCTCATATAAGAGAAACGATAACAAAAGCATCAGCGGTAATAAAACAGATATTGGGAATAGGGAAAAGAGGTTTAAAAAAATTGGACAAGGAGAATGTGGATATTTGATAAGTTGGTACGCCCGGTATTAGGTCATTGAGCAGAGATATGTCGATGGAAAGAAAGAAAAGAGATTGAGAGTTTACAAGAAAGGTATATAAGGTGGACGTTAGGGGTAGACTGAAGGACGCCCGGATATATGGAGAGAGAAGAAGCGCAAATAAGCAACTTATGTACTAGAGCGGGAAAGAGGGCATGAAAATTCGTTTACAAGCTAATGAAGGGAAAGGGAGGGGAGTTAGCGAGAAAGTGTTTGATAGAGGTAGAAGAAAGGAGAGGGAGGGATATAGAATTAACGATATGGAAAAAAGAAAGAAAGGAGTTCTTTGATGCTAGAGATATAGAAGACGCGACTGGAGTAAAGTATGAAGAATTGAAGAAATGGGAGAGGGAAAGATAATTAGTAGAAAGATGTAGTGGGGAAAGAAAGAGAACAGAAAGTGCAGAAGCTGTGAATGGGAAGTGGAAACATAAGAAGGATGTAGGAGAGGAATTAAAGATAAAGAAAGGGAGGATGGATTGGGGAAAGAGTAGATCAAGAAGTTTGAGGGGGCTGGAGGAGCGAATGAAAAAGAATGGATGTGGACAGAAATGGTAAAATGAGGGTACAGAAGAAGTGAATGGAAAGGGAAACAAAGCGCACTCAGATTAGATTGCTCTTGTTTAATGTTCTTGGGAACCTACATGAAAACACGGACATGAGACTGAAAAATTGAAGTTAATCCAGAATGCTAAATAAATATTTATAAGTAAGTAGAAAACATAGTATTTTCTAAAAGTAAAAATAATATTGGTAAAAAAATTTTTATATCGTATTTTAAAATGTTTAATGTCAGTAAGTGTCTCATTGTAATAATTCAATAAATTAATTTGAAGATAGCCTAAATTCGGGCTTGTGCGTCACGCGAAAATATGTATTTAGTTTGTCACAAAGCCAGCAGTTCATCATATAAACTTGTAATGAGCCTTTTATTTTTGACGAAATTTAAATTAAATATTTAGATCCATTTCTGCGATAAATTTATACCAAAGACTTTTAATTGTTGAAATACAAACACCGCCACTTCCATCGACTTTCAGAATTTCTTCGCAAATCGAATCTAGTTTTTCTTTTAGAATGTCTTCAATTTCTCGAGAATTGAAAGAATTTCTTTCTTCGGATGAGGCTGTAAAAAATTCGGTTAAAGCAATAACAGAGTGTTTTGATCTGACTGCGAAATCAGGAAAAACGCGAAATTACTTTCGAATGTACTAATATGCAATCAATTCTTGACTTAAAAATCTTTTTTTTGTTGAAAATCCGTACACTCATCATAAGAAGCTATAATAATATTTTTTTCCTTGAAACATACTCTAACGAAATGTAAATATCTGAGCAAGTCAAACTTGACGCGTATAATCTCGGAGATAACGACTATAACATATACTATATAATCTGATGAAGAACTGGAATATTCCTTGGTTTCAGTGTTAAAATTTTTTCTATTAATACATTAATTACCTTTTCTTTTAATTAGAAAAGTGAAAAGATGAGTAGTGTATCTGCTCTTGTCTTCTCTTTGGCGTTCATCCTGAATTCTATTGGTGAATATAATAATATAATAAATATATAATTTTATACATACCATGTGTGCGCGTGCACATATGGTACACTCCTACGTGGTCGTCCCCAAATGACGAAAGCCGATTTGGGGGTAGAGGGGTTTAATAAAATTGTACTGTTTGGGGGGGGGGGGGATCTTACTGAAGAAAAAGTTTTACTAAAAAAAAGAAAAATCCAAGGATTTTAAAACTTAGAGGAAAGTTCAGCCGAAATTCGATCTGTTAGACCACCAAAAATAGAAATAGTACATTTTCAGATAGTGAGAAGAAGTGAATTTTCAATTAAAATTATGAATCTTTATCGAAGAAATGGGAATTTTGAAAAGGCAGTACAAATTCCAACCAAAAAAGATTAATTTTCAAGCAAGAAGATTAATTTTCTACCAACAAAGGAATAGTTTAATTTTTAGTTGAAAATTTAGTTTTTAAACAAAAAAAAGGTATTCTTATAAAAATAGATCAATTTTTAGCCCAAAAAGATGAATTTTAAACAAAATAATCAAATATTTGAACATTCATTCGAAAATGACAAAATCTCAACAAAATAATTGAATTTTTAAGCAGATAATTAATTTTTTAACAAAATATGTCAATTTCTAACTAAAATTACGAATCTTCAGGAAAAAAATCATATACTTCACTGTGAGCTTATGTCTCGTCTACATCTCAAGAAAATAAGAAACGTACAAAATGTACTAAACCGAACGCCGAAAGATTAATTCTTAACCAAAAATACAATACTATATTTTACAAGCAAAAAAATTAAGTTTCAACTCAAATAATTGGAGTTACTTATTTGTTTAAATCATTTTGTTCCCATTGAAGCATGAAACGATGGGTACAAGGGAAAAAAAGAGGAATTCTATAAAAAAGGGAAAAGAGTGTGAAATATGTGGAAGATAATACGCAAAGAAAATTTGTTCTTTCTCTTTGTTACCTGTGTTGTACAGCTGTCTCTGATGAGCCGAATACACTCATTTTTAGAAATATATTTCACTCTTTTCAAATATTTGTGGGCAATTCCTTTACACAAGTTGACTTTTTTGAATTTATGTTTTTAAAGATGTTTTCTAAATGGATTTCTCTGTTTCTTGTTGCAGAGTTGAGCTTACAGTCAGAGCAGTCACCTAATAAAGACTATATACCTGGTGTTCCTCATGGCAGACCTTCTTCTCTGGACTTGTCTCTTTCTCTTGCCATACCTCATTCGGTTTCTCCTGTCAGGTCTCCTCCTCCTGCCGAATCTTCTTCTCGTGCCAGGTCCAGATCACCGCCTGCCATTCCTTCGTCTTATTCCGCATTCGAATCCAAATCGGCGATATGAAATTCGTAGATACACTTTTCCTCGTGGTGCACCAATTCAAGTAAAAGGAAAATCGCAGGTCCTTGGGCCCATGCCAACCGGAACACAAACTGTATTATCAACGACCAATGGTGAAGTCTTTGCAATATTGGTGGCAAATAACAGAGATCTTCGTGGAATGTTTATATTGAGATATGGCATGCAACGACGGGCAAAAATAAATATGGATAGCAGCGAGGTTACAGAAATGACCAAAGAAGAAATACGGGAATCTCCCTTAACGAATGAGCGCCCAATATTAAGGAATTTTCAAATAATAAGGGTAGAAGACTTTCGTTCACATAATTAATTCAATTTTTTCCTGATGTTAAACTAAACTATTAGAGTGACCACGAAACTTCATTGTCAAAATTCCCTGACTTTTCCCTGATGTTCCAATTACCAATTTTTCCTTTTGCCTAACCATTAAAATTCAAAAATCAGCATTTTATCTTGTAATATTCTCAACGTCGAATCTTCCAGAATCAGAATAAAAAACTTCAGATTTAAATTGAGCTTTTTATTCCTACCAAACAAGATTACAGCTTAACAAAATCTTTAAATTATCAACGAAATAATTAAATTTCAACAAAATAGTAGAATTTTTAACGAAAGACTTAAATTTTCAACAAAATAGTCGAATTTTTAAACAAAAAAGATTAAGCTTCAACCAAAGACAGTTCCAATTTTAAACAAATAGTTGGATTTTCAACAACAGCAAATAATGTTTAAATAAACAGTTGCCTTTACAAGCAAATAGTTGAACGTTGAAGAATTTTATGGTCCAAAAATAGTTGAACCTCTAACCAAATAGGTGAATTTTCAATAAAGTGGTCTAATTTTCAATAAAAACAGATCTCATTTCAACAAAAAACAGTTACATTTTCAAACAAATAAATAAAGTTGAAGCCAAAAAGTCGATTGTTTTAGAGGAGAGTATACTTTTCCGCCCGAAAATTTTAATTTTAAACAAAAAGATGAATTCTGAACAAATTTTCATCCATGAAGATAAATTTTCTACCAAAAAAGACGAATTGTAAAAAAGTACATGATATTTTGAACAAATAGTTGAATTTTTAACTGGCAAAGATAAATTGTCAACGTAAGTGGGTACAATTACATATCGCTTATTACAGTTCAGTAGTATTCGGTGTATTAAAAACGTAATCCACATATCTCTCGCGGAAAAGTTTTAATTTTTGCAAAAAAATTAAGAATTAGTTTTTTAATTGCTATATCCAAATTCGATTTTGAAATTCATAAAATTTTGATCTCAACATTCTCATTTGATTTTCTCGGAATTGTCTAACTTATTTACATCAAAATTTATTTACCTTTATTGAGAAACTTAATATCTCGCAAGCTTGTTATTATTTTATTATCATACTAAAAATTGAATTTCTTATCTCAATCCGCAATGACATAGTTGAATTTTTAGTCACAAAATTAATTTCCAAGCAAAACATATTAAATTTAATTGCAATAATTAATAAATGAATTAATTTTCAGTTGCATGTTCAGTTGCGTTCACCTAATAAAGACTCCTTACCTGGTGTTCCTCGTGGCGGACCTTCTTTTTCTCTTAACTTGACTCTTTCTTTTGCCATACCTAATTCGGATTCACCAGTCAGTCTTCAGTCTTCTCCACCTGCCGAATCTTCTCTTCGTGCTAGGTCCAGATCACCGCCTGCCGTTCCATCTTCTTTGCGCCTAGGTCGACTTACAATTGATCAACTTAGATCTGTTCGTCTTATTCCGCACGCGAATCTGTATCGGAGATTCGAAATTCGTGGATACACTTTTCCTCGCGATGCACCAATTCAAGTAAAAGGAAGAAATCAGGTCCTTGGGGCCATGCCAACTGGAATACAAACTGTATTATCAACACCCAATGGTGAAGTCTTTGCAATATTGGTGGCAAATAACAGAGATCTTCGTTGAATATATATATTGAAATATGGCATGCAAAAACGGGCAAAAATAAACATGGATAGCAGCGAGGTTAGAGAGATGACCACAGAAGAAATTCAGGAATCTTCCTTAGGCACGGAACGCCCAATATTAAGGAATTTTCAAATAATAAGAATAGACGAGTTTCGCACACAAAATTAATTACATTTTTTTTCGCAATGTAACGCTAAAATATTAGAGTGGCCGAAAAACTTTATTATCAAAATTACCTGACTTTTCCCTGATATTTCAACAACCAATTTTTTGCTGTTCCCTAACCAACAATATTTAAAGACTAGCATTTTAATCGTATAACATTTTCAACATCAAATCTTTTATCATAGGAATACAAAATTCCAGATTCAAATTGATTTCTTTATTTCAACCGAAAAAGATGACTTTTTAACAAAATCCTTGAATTATCAACAAAATAATTAAATTTTAACAAATTTGTTAAATTTTTAACCAGAGTTGAATTTTCAACTAAAATGATGAACTTTCGATCTAAAAAGATGCATTTTCAACCAATAAAGATTTTTCAGTCAAGAAATGATGAATATTCTACACAATAGTCAATTGTCATTTTCAAAATAAATTTTTAACCTAAAAGCAACAACTTTTTAACAAATCATGTCTACTTTTAACACAGAAGTTGAATTTTCCAAACCAATAATAGAAGAATTTTCAACTAAAAATATTAAGTTTCAACAAAAAATGGAAAAGTTAAAGTTTGTGTTAAAAAAAAATGAATTTTGAACAAAAAAAAAACAATTTTCAATAAAATAGTTAAATTTGCAACCAAAAAATTGTTTTGAAACAAAACTGGGTCAACTCCAGTTAGAAGAACGAGATGAATTTTCATCTAAAATGATGGATTCTCAACTGAAATACTTCAATCATCAGTTAAAAAATAAATTACTAACATAAAAACAAAGATTTTTCAACAAATTAGTCAAATTTTCAACAATAAAATCCGAATTTGTAATTAAAATTATACATTTTCAACCAAGCAATGTATTTTTAACCAAGTAAGTTTATTTTCCACAACACAGACGTTGAGTCTTCCAACCAAAAAAAGAAGTCTTTTCAATTAAAAAGATCAATTTTCAACAAACATAGGGAAAGTTATATTTTGAGTTAAAAAAATTAATTTTGGACAAAACAAAAGGTTTTGTTAGAAAGTAATTAAAAGAATAGCTTTAGAGAAAATAGTTAAACTTTAAATCCACGAGATGAATTTTCAACGAAAATTATGAATCTTCAACTGAAATAGTTAAATTTTAAGTTGAACAAATTAATTTTCAACCAAAAAGAAGAACATTTTCTGACAAAGACATGAATTTGAAACTAAAATTATGAATCTTCAACTGAAATAGTTAAATTTTCAGTCGAGCAAATTAATTTTAAACCAAAAAGAAAAAAAATTTTCTCACAAAGAGATGAATTTGAAACTAAAATGATGAATCTTTAACAAATAAATTATTTATTAACAAAGTCGTTCACGTTTAATCAAGCAGTTGAATCTTCAAACAAGAAAGTCGCAGCAAAAAATAACTAGAAGTACAAGACAGATAACTTACTAACAAGACAGGGTGGCTTTACAAAAATAATTTTTATACTGATTTTCAAAAAGGGAATTTACATAATAAATCCCTGTTCCAAGTCAGAATTAATCACATTAGGGAAACTCGTTCCAAATTATAATTTGTTTGAATTCAAGCATTGTTTTCTGTTTGCAAATACAAATTTTCCAGAATATGTAAACTTTCCTCTTCCAAATTTGAGAAAAAGCGAGTTACTATATTTATAATTATAATAGAAAATATTCCAAATATATATAATTCTGTCTTGAAATAGGGCATTTTTTGAAACAAATAAATAAAATTGTTACTTGGAACCGGGAATTTCCGTAAAAAATTATGATTTAGACTTCAGGAGAGGGAATTTTCGCTAAGAATTAGTATTTGTCTTGGAACAGAGAATTTTTGTTATGGAATGCGAATTCCAAGCAGGGAATTAGAAAAATCAAATGCATTAATAATTTAGAAGAAGGCTAGAAAGACAGGTGGAAGGCAAGGGGAGTATACCACACAATCAAACGGGATTTAGAAAAGTGATGGGAACCACAGATAACATCTACGTGCTCAACTATCTAGTCAATAGGAACCTAGGGCGAAAGAAAAGGAAACTAGTCGCACTGTTTATCGATTTTAAGGCAGCATTTGATTTAGTTAACAGAAGGGTGTTATGGCCAACCATGAAAGAGAGAGAGAGAGAAGTAGACGAAGGATTAGTAGAGAGGATAAAAGAAATATGTGTGGAAACTAAGATACGGGTGAAGATAGGAGACAAAAAAGGAAAGGAATTCTGTACAGGAAGAGGGCTCAGGCAATGTTGCTCATTGAGCGCGCTTCTGTTTAGTATTCTTCTGGCAGATTTAGGGGAGAAGTTGGAGAAGAAAGGAAAGGGGGGACAACGTTAGGAACAGGCAACGTGTACTCACTAGCATATGCAGATGATGTAGTTCTAGTAGCGGATGATGTAAGAGGTATGAATCTGATGATGAGAGT
>CAKNWV010085412.1:1415-17901 GCA_932074545.1 Andricus pictus | reverse complement strand
AAATTTGCGTCATCAACAGTAACACGTTCATCGTGAACGTGGGCCATCATCCGGCTTTAAAGCAAATATTGTCTTTTAGATAATGATAATATTGATAATTAGATTTAGACCAGAGATTGATGCTGTTCTAAAGTTATCTGTAATTAAAAAGTAAGCATTGTTAAAAGTTATTAATAAAAAAAAATATTTCTTTTCTTAATTGTAGCTAATTCTAGAAGAGAACATAAGGCGAACTTCAGACAAAAATTGTGGGTTAAAATTGTTCATTTGAAAATAATTGTTTAGAGTTTTATGTTTTTGTTTTCCATTTTTATAGGTATAACTAGCAATTCGTTTTAGTTATTAGTAACTAAATTATTTTCTTGAAACTCACACTTTTAAAATATAAATATCTCAGAAAGAAAACCTTGACGTCTACATTCTCTGAGATAACAACTATAGGATAGCATATAAACTAAGTATGCACTGGAATATATTAATTAGATATTTTGCTATTCGAATTCTTTATTAATATATTAATCCGATTTTCCTCTAATTAAAAAATATAAGGATTGTTCATACTCTCGTGTTATCATTGGCGGCAACTTATTGTTATTTTCTTCTCAAGTTCATTTGATTTTGTCTAAAATAAGCACGAATTTAATCTGAATTCCCTTAAATTTCTAGAATATCCTAAATTTATATAACGAGACCGATCGCGCGCTTGCGCGCGAGTTTGGTTTTTGAAAATTTATTTTGCTGCAAACAATTTGAGGGCATGTGAAACTTTGCCGTAAGAGCAAATTAATTTACGCAGGTTTTTGTGAATAATTTTTCAAAAAAATAATGGTTGTCAGACGTCCGTGTTCATGTTCTTTTCATCTCGGTAAAAATTTTTTTGTTTGAGATTGTAGATTGTAAATAAAAACCCACGTAATCTAAATTGTTGTATAGTAAATTATCCTGTGACCTCAAGATGTTGTTAAAACATTTTTTATCGATTGTTTAAAAAGTAAACTATTTATTTTAGTCAATTAATTCTCTGTATACATAATTTTTAATCATTTAATTCGGGCGTTGTTCTTCCAAGAAAATATGTAAAGATTTCCAAGATCTAACTCGAGAAAGTGCCACGTACAATTGTCTATGATTGAATACATCTTAACGAAGATCTACTCCAATATTTTCGAAAGTTTATCCTTGGCTTCTATTAATTGTCATCGCAAATGCTAATTTGATTGGAAATTGTCGCCGCCTAAATATTTACAATATTACACAATATTTTCTGCTTTATCCCCTGTTAAGATAAGACATCTTAAAAGATTATTAGCAAGTTCAAGTGTTTGTAATCGCGTTCTGTTGCATAAACCTTCATTGATACTTAAGTTTCGTATGAGCATTACAATCGAATCACTTCTTAACCGTAGTTCATACGCTGGAAAATTAGGAGGGTTCAAAGTATTCAGATATTCCGGCAGTATCGCATTAGTAATTTCTCCATTATCGCAATTTCCCGTACTATCTATACTTTTGTAAATCCGTTCTATTGTTTTGTCGAGTAAATGTACAACTCTGCAATTGATTTCTTCAACATCAACGTTACGTGCAGACAATACTCCTATCTTGGTAGATCTTCATATCTACGATTAATAATTGTTTCTTTAAAAATGATTTCTACTATATCGTCAGTTCCTGGAGCTACACATTGTTCTGGTGCTTAAATATTACTTAGCAAATTCTGCTTCCCCTGGTAAAGTTCGAATATTTCCAGTTAATGAAAACACGAAAAAATGTTTCCATAATGCACTGGACTTGTTAGATGAATTTACCAATTCACTTCGTGTAGCAACGAATTTCACAGGTAATATTTGCCTAAAATCTCCTAACAGCATTTGTTTCCCGTCAAATGGCAAGCCGTTATTCATGAAATCTCGTAGAGTTCTGTCAATCAATTCCAATGCATATCTTGGTGCCATTGGAGCCTCATTGTGCACCTTTTGAGTGATTTCGGGTGTTTGATACGGAATCAGAAAATAGAGGAACAGGCATAGCGAAAGTTTTGTGCACAGTTATCCCATGGGGAAGTCATATTGCAGCGATCCCTGTAAATGCCATTGTACAAATAGTTTTCTTTTTTATTCGTAACAAATGGTACATTGTAGTGTAAACGAATGGCTGCAACAATCATTGAATGAATTTTGTTTTTAGCTACTTTTTCAGCTTGGAAGTGTCTGGCATTACAATGTTTAGATAAAATATTAATTTGTCCGGAATAGTGTTCTGTGACAACTGGAGTTGCGATATTGTCGTAAAGATTTTGGGGATAAACAGAAGGTTGACAGTTTTGAGATACATTCTCATTTGAATTAGAGGCAATCATTTGTTCATTTCCTAAGGACTCAACTGTTACATTGTGATTTGCTTGTATTCTCGTCCTATGGATTTTGCTGAGATTCTCTTTGTTACTAATGTCCTTCTGACGAGGACGATACGCTCTTTGCTTAGCAGCATTTTTTCCTTTGTTTTTTTAGTAATGATTCTTCTCCTGTGACTTTTTTCTGCTGAACTTGAGGAGATTCACAAATCTGTGTAATTTTTGTAATTGCAGTACTTGTTGATTCTGCTGGAAATTCCTTAATTTCTAAATTAGTATTAGGTGTTTGTTCTGTACGAATATAATTTTCAATTGTTACAATATCATATTTCTCATTACTTATATTCCCATGAAAGGAACGTTGCTGATAATTGATTTTTTGTTGTTTTAAAAGTGCCCATGTTTCTTCTTCCGCAACACAGCATTTAATTTTGCGTTTTGGGCATTTTCGCTTTAAAAATTAAAATGATAAATGTACTGGTGGATATGTTACAATCCTACGTTTGTTTATAGTAAATTATTCATACATACAAATTCTACAAATCGTAAGCTACTCTAATAAATTATGTTGTATTTTGTATCATTCCTTAAACATAGATCCTCATCATTACGTATAGATTATGGTCTGATATCTTTGTTTTTAGCCAGTTTGTATCTAAATATCTTTAACTTTTTGTCTAAACGTATCTCCATTATATTGTTAATGTATTTCATTGGTAAGGGATCATCCTGAAAATAGGTGATACTTTTACTAGCCATTATCAACTACAGCTAAGAATATATTTTGACCAGAGGAGTAAGGTAGATTGTAATACAATTTCTAAAAGTATTCTGACTTATTTCACAATCACGTAATTTGGTCCCTTGGTGGGTCAGTAGGAATTAATTCCGAGCTAATCCAAACTATTTCAAATCATTCCGGAATCTGTATTTGAACTGATGCGAAACAACATTAAAATCCTGTTTGAAGGGATCCGAATGCATGCCCGTGGATCAGAATCAACTTTTGAATCTGAACGAATGAGAATCAATCCGAACCTGGATTGATCTAAACTGAATATTCAAAACGAATGAATTCGAATGCTTGCGCATTCGGATTGTTTCGGATTTAATAAGCTTGAATATGCGGTTTACACCAGTGCGGGTCGATTCTCATTCGTTGCTACCGAAGAATTGATTCCGATTTGGTCGGATTGAAAATTTGATTATGATTCATTCGGATAGAATTCCTCGGATTTAATCGAATTGAGTCGGATTTATTTTTAAACGATTTTCAATAAATGAAGTTGAAAACTCTTTTTGGATGGATTCTTATTAATTCGGATACTGATTTCTGAATGATTTCTAATACTTCAAATTAGTTCGGAATTAATTTCTATCCAAAACTTTCGCCAGGGTTGTCGATAAGGGTTCAAATGGTTCTTACGTGAATTAATTATCAATCATGTCACTAATTGTTACAATATATTTTTTTTCTTGACATATAGAAAGAAACTACATTAAAACATGATATGAAGTATAACCTCAAAATTGTACAGTATCTTCCGATGAAAGGTTTTAATTAGCTTATTCAAGCAGTGCCCTCACACGCAAGAAGTTAAGTTCAGACACACCCTGTTACTTCACATTTATAAATGAAGTAAGATAGTTCATAAACAGAAACAATTAAAAAAGTCAATATTATTTTATACAAAGGACATTGAGCCCCCCGCCCTGGCGAAAGTATCGGATAGGAATTAATTCCGAACCAATCCGAAGTCATCCGAATCCTCCCGGAACCTGTATCCGAATCAATCCGAGTTAATTCGAACCAATGGGAAATTTTTTTTACATTTCGTTCGATCCAATTCGGTCAAAAATTAATCCGACTCAATCCGGTTCAATCCGAACTTCAAATCCGAATAAATCTGAAACAAATTTTCAACACGTACTCGGATTGACCTAAACCGATTTTCAATCCGAATGAATCCAATTCAATCCGAACCGGATTGAAAATTCAGTGTATATCAATCCGAATTCGGATTCATTTGGATTAAAAATTTGGTCCGGATTCGTCCGGATTGGTTCGTTTTGGAGTTCGCATTGAACCGGATTGAGTCAGATTAACTTTCAAACGATTTGGGTGAAACGAAATGTAGAACTTTTTCGGATTGATTCGGATTGGTTCGGATACAGATTCCGGAATGATTCGGATTGGTTCGGAAGGAAAACCGATCCGTTACTTTCGCCAGGGTAATCTCCGAAACTATCGAATCGTTTGGTCTGAAATGTTTACCTCATATTCCATACATTTAATTTTTACTATAATTTTTTCCCAAAAAATAAGAAAAAAATGTGATTTTTTTTCATTCGAATTTCCGCCATTTTGATTTTTTGCATGTCAATGAAAAAATCTGCTACCACCGCTTGATGTATGTATGTATATATATATATATATATAGTTAAAAGTTTTCCATAAGGACAGCCGCAGGATTTCGCAGGGAGCAGGTGCTAATCTGAAAAATTGCACCCGCTCTCAGCGAAATCGCGGTAAAATTTCAGCTGCAACCACGTCTCACGACCGTGAGATAGGTGGTTACAGTCTGCGACGAATTCAATACGATGATCCGGCAAAAGTCTCGTGCACCCTGAGGACGCGGAGCGACCCAAGGACGACCGCCTTCTGCATTTTCCCCGCAATTATTTTGGCATTTTCTTGACACGCAGGGATGCTTTTCAGGCTATTAACCATCGAAACCTTGGCACCTCCCAGAGCGCCGATGATCAAGACGATTAGCTTAACGGAATATTCCGGGTACAGCCGTCGCAACTCCCTTATAAGTTCTTTATACCCCTTTTTATTTTCATTCTCCTTGGCTATGATGTTTTTGTCAGCTGGTGCCGAAAATTCGATAACGAACATTGTTCGTTTCTCGAAGTCAAGAAGGACTATTTCAGGCATCGCGTGAGCAACAGAAACAATTGTCGAGAATATGAAGTTCCAGTATATCCGACACTTCTCATTCTCGACAATTGATTCTATTTCCCTAGGAGCGTTTAGCGGAGCAGTATTTGGGCTGATGCCGTAAGAGTGACAAAGATGGTAATAAAGCACTCTTAGTGCCGCATTGTGCCTTTGGATGTAGGTCGTTCCCGCATGAATTGGACAACCAGATGGTATGTGTCCTAGATGCTCGGGGTGTGCATGACACGCTCTGCAGCTATAATCGGGAATTTCTTGGCTCAAAATGTGGAGACGGTATGCTAGAGTGGAAATAACACCGTCTTGGCATGCCAAAATGAAAACCTCCGTGCCCGACTTCAATCCGAGGGATTTAGGAAAGCAAACGTTAGCTCATACGACATCGACAGATCCTCCACATTTCTGTGGAAGATGCCGTGCATCTTCTTCTCGAGGAGCTCTTCGCGGAAGTTTTTCTCCTGTGCTTTCTTAATCCGGGCCTTCAGGAGTGAGTACTCGAGATGGATAAGATTTGATGCACTTTGCTCATCCCTGATATTGAAGTCAAGGCCGAGTGTTTCAGCAGCCTCCTCCGCCGCTTTGTATAGAAACGCCCCTTTGCCCACTTCTTCGTGTTTCCTGACCATTTTAAGAAGGGGTCTTGTCCATTTGCGACTATATGTGCTGTACCCAAAATAATCCTGTTGCGAAGACATTCAAGATTCAGTATTCCGCGTCCACCTTGACGGCGTGAGATGTAAAGTCGCGGAACAGAAGATTTAAGGTGCATGCTTTTGTTCATGTGCATAACCTTTCGGGTCCCGATATCGAGGGATCTGAGCTCGTCCTTCGGCCATGGAACTACTCCAAATGAATAGAGTACTACCGGGACGGCAAGCATGTTCGTCGCAGATACTTTGCTCTTCGCAGACAGTTCGGAAGTCCAAATCCGCCGAATAAGATGTTTGTATCTGCATCGGAGAGTATCCTTTATAGATGTCACGTCCTAATTGCGGCTCTGTCGCACGCCCAGTTATGTATAGGTCTCTCCAGCGCCAACGTGTATAGCGCTTCTGTCGACTAGCTCAGGGTCTTCCGGGATTCCATTAAGTTTTCCTTTCTTCAAATCAACCTTGGCGCATTTTTCTAACCCGAACTCCATTCCAATTTCTTGAGTACACTCTTTGACAATGTCTAGAGCCAGATGTAGTTTCTCTTGATTTTTAGCATAGATCTTGAGATCATCCATGTAAAATACATGAGTGACTTTATGCTTTCGATTTCCAGGTTTGCCGCAGAGGTACCCTTCGGAATGGCGAAGTGCGACAGATAGTGGCAATAATGTGAGGCAAAAGAGAAGAGGGCTCATGGTATCGCCCTGAAACACACCTCTCTGCAAGGTGACACTGTTAGTTATCACACGATGTTTTCCAGATGAGATAGTAAATCTGGGTTTCCAAAGCGGCATTAATCTCTCTATGCACCTCACGATGTGTGGATGAACCTTTAAGCTTTCCAACAGACAGATGATAAGTCTATGGGAGGTTGAATCAAAAGCTTTCCGGTAATCAATCCAGGCCATCGATAGGTAACGCTGATCGAATGCTCCGTCTTTACAGACACATTTATCGATGAGCAGGTTCTCCCGACATCCTGCTACGCCTTTCTTTAAACCACGTTGTTCGTACATCTCTCGCCATACAGGTCCAATTGTCCAAACAATCCTATCATTTATGATAGCTGTAAAGATCTTATACAGTGTGTTCAGACAAGTTATTGGCCTGTAATTTTAAGGGTCAGCTAAGTTGCCCGTCTTCGGCAGGAGCACTGTTCGCCCTTCTACCAACCACTCCGGAATAGGCTCTTCCGACTTTAGATATGAGGTGAAAATGCGGGCCAGATGCTGGTGGGTTGAAGGAAACTTCTTCCACCAAAAGGTCTTGATACCATCTGGTCCCGGAGCGGAATATTTCTTCATGTCTCTTAATACGTTTTTCACCTCCCCTGTAGTGATAGGTGGGCATTCTTCATCAGGTGTTATGAGGGCACTGCACAGCTCCTTGAAGCTATTTATATTCTTCGAGTGTTCTTTCAGTGGATGCCGGACTTCGGAGACTTCTCTCCAAAATGCCTTGACCTCCTCTGGTGTGGGCGGGTGGTCGACAGTAACTGGAGGGTCTTGGAAGAGTCGAGATGGGTCAGACAAAAACTGCTGATTTTCTCTGACCCACCTCTCTCTCCGCTCTAGACTTCTCCTAGCGTTAGATAGTACTCGTATTCTGTCAACAGTATGCTGCCTGATGGTAAGTAGCTTTGACTTGTTAAGTGTGTGATGACAGATCCGCAGCTCGCGTGCGAACTGTCGAACCTTGGCAGTAAAAGTCCTGCCAGATGTTATGTAGTCAATCACACACTGAATGCGGGGCGCGTACTGTCTAGCGCAGCCTACCTTGTGCTAAGTTGATGCATTCGTCTTTTGGTCTTATGATCAACCGTTGCTTTTGTTTTACGGTTTGCATCTGCCAAAGCTCTCGCTGCATTATACACACTAAAATTAATAGTCCAGAGGTCAGGTTCTTCGGAATAATCTCCACGAAGCTCGTCATCCAGTTCAGGCAGATCTTTAGGCTTAAGAGAAACCTGAATGTTGATGTTTTCCCGGTCCTGAAGCGTCGCTCTTCCTCTATTGGATGTCTGCTCGCGGTTGGTCTTAGTGTCGCCTCTCTTTCTCTGCGGCCGGCTTCTTCTGGCTGCGGTGGAGAAGGCGCTCTGCTTATGTAACCCCTTTTTCGGAGTTCCTCGGCACAATAAGTTAAGAATGTGTATCTTGTGTGTCCTCCGTCCGTCCTTTAAATTCCTTTCTTCTGATATAAAAAGCGGTCTAAATGTGGCAGCCGCCCGTCCATATAAATCGGAATCTTTTTTTTCGTGTTCGAAACGACGGCGCACTTTGTTCTTAACGGACTTTATTTTCGCTAAAGATTCTTGTTGCTAAAACTACTGTCTCGTTTGAGAATTCTACAAACTTTTTCAGAACAGTGCAGAAAATTGTCTGCTGCAGAGTAATGCAGAGCATCTCTTCATTTTTGCTGAAGTGCTTTAATTTAAACAGTAAAGCAGAGACTTTTACAGAGTATTTGCGAATATTCTTTGCAGAAAACTCGCTGAGAAATGCATGAGAATGCAGACCGTTTTTGGAAGAAGAGTAGTAGCAGGAGACGTTAGCGCTGGCAATTTGATATTCGAAAATACACTTTTCCGGCCGATAAGCGAATTCGATTGCTCGGAGCAACACCTGATAAATGTATACCCATCCCGTAAGCTAATATCGAAGATTTTAAGTAGAGTCAATATAAAAGACATTCCTCCAAATCATTAATTTCATGTTAAGAAACTTGCCCGCTGCGTGGACACGTTCATCACGCGCTGCTCGCTTCGCTCTCAATTTTTAGCGCGCCCAGGGCGCCCGCCTGTTGGTTCTCGCGCTTCGTGCTCAATAATATATTTATCTCGCGCTGTGTGCTCGGTCTTTGCGTTTTCTTCACGTTTTTCCGCAGGCCTTTGAAAATTGAAGGTCAAAGCATTAACAACTGTAATTTGGTGATAGTGAATTCTCTTTTGTTAAAGCTCTTTAGGTTGTAACGAACCCACTCTCATTACGTATCTCGTGCTTCGCAGCACGAGATACTTCATTTTTTTGATATTAGATTTTGATATTAGATATTAGATTTGATATTAGATACTTTCTTTTGGCCGCCAATGTTTACTTCTCCACATTATGGTTAACTTTATATATCAACTGTAATTCATAATATGCATTGATATTGAAAGAATAGTATATTGTGTCACGACGCAGCAAACCCCGTCTTTGACGTCCGAGGCCGATGTTTGTAACACCAGACGTCAATGGTTTGCTGCGGAGTAACAGACGATATTTTATGCAAAAACGGAAAGGTTTTCGTATGCGAGTGTGTGATGTGTATGAAGCTGGAATGGGGGGGGGGGGGGCGGGGTCCGTGGCCGAGCCCCGGAGGGGTCGAGGGGCGAAGCCCCCGTGGGGGAACAGGGGGGACGAAGCCCCCCTTAAGGAAAAATTCAATCTTTCATCATAAGTACAACAATCATTTTCATTTTCTTCTTGCAAGTTATATTCCTTAATTTGAGATAAAAATTCATCTCTTCGGTTCAAATTTTTCTAAACTGGGAATTTAATTATACAATTTTTGGTTGAAAATTTATCGTTTTACCTTAAAAGTTCATGTATTTTGCTGGAAATTCGCCTTTTTGTCGACAATTAATCTTCTTGGTTGAAAACCCATCTTTTTTATTGAATACTCAACTACTGCAGTTATAGATTCATCATTTTAATTGAAAATTTATGTTTTTGGTTTGAAATTAAATTATTCCACCAGAAGATTTATAATTTTAGTAGAAGTTGTCATCGGTTGACAAAAGAGTCGCGGGCTTTCGTGCAATCTGACTCACGTGTTGCTGCGTGTTGCCGACCGGCATGCGCTGTAATCTGTACAACTGTATTGTACAGTCTAAAAATATCAGTCATATGTACCGCGCATGCATCAGAAGAGAGAGAGAGAGACAGGAGAGTGTCGCCGCTTGGGCCAAAAGCGCATGCGCGGACTCCGTAAAAGTATACTTTTCCGGCGGCCGGCCGGCAAAATACCCCCTCCGACGAACGAGAACTTCACGTCCCCCATACAGGCAGAGAATAACACGAAAACCGTCCGGTTTTCCATAAAAGTATTTTCACGGTCTTGCTATTGAAAATTTTTTTGCAACTTGTTTCGTTCTTTCATAAACTTAATTTGTTTATTTTCAATGTTATTTTTTACGATTTAAATTAAAAATATGCATCCTACCGTAAGGTGGTTCTAAGTAAATTTGTAGATATAATTAGGCGAAAAATTTTGTTAAATAAAATAATATTGTGGCTTGTGTCTTTTTTCCAAAAAGTTAATATTTTATTTTTAATATATTTTCATAATAAGAGGTTACACCATATTTTTAGATATCTTTTGGGTTGACTAACAAAAAATCTACTTTTCCTATCTACAATTATTAATAACAAATTTTTAGATATTTTTTGGTAAACAACCTTCGTCAATTTTTTGTGTGCTTTGTGTCGTTTTTTAAAAATTAAATTTTTTCATTTTTAATGTTGTTTGAATGAAATGAAGCAAAAAATACGGGTCCTAAAAAACAGTGATTAATACAAAATTTGTAGATCTTCTTTGGGTGCACAATTTTAGTTATCTTATGTTTTTTTGTATCTTGCATAGTTTGAACGCAAAATCGAATTTTTTATTTTTCATTATTTTTTGAGCGATCAAAATTTGAAGTTCCGATTTTTCAAGAAAATTTAAATAATTGGTATGATAATCATCTATAGCTTTCACGAAGCAATATAACTTTAAATGAAACACCCAGGAGGATAAATTATATATAGCGTAAAGTATTATATATAATTTTATTTTGTTTTATACCATTTTTATAATAAACAAATAAAAATTATGTATAATATTTCAAACTATGTTTAAACTATATACAATTTTTTCGCATGGGCAGATGCACTGAGAGACTTTATATTTCCATAAATGATAACAATGAATGAAAGTTTAGTATACTTGTGTAAAAAATGACGAAAAACTGATAAGTTTCAGTAGAAAAATTAGTATTTTGAGTTCGAAATTTCATCAATCTGCATTTGAAAGATGAGTCGTACTAAAAGATGACGTAGTGCTTACCAGGTTGTCGGAAAATAATTGAAATAATAAATTGATAATTTGTTATTCAATTTAAAAATGTGTCGTTTTTGATTATTTTATACTTTCATAGTTCTTGAAATATATAAATGCTTTACATCGCTTTTTATTTTAAATTAAAAAAACCGGGTTGAAAGTTAAACCTCTTTGTTAAAAACTCATAACTAGAGTCTCTGGATATCATATCAAGCCCTGGACGGATCAAAGATTCCTTTCAGAAAAGATGACGGAAATGATAAGACTGTGGAGTAATTGCTCTAGGGAAATTGTTGTGAAGAAGAATGCAACAAGATGCTTATTTACTTCCGGACATTTTTTTGGAAACAACTCTTCACAATTCCGGATTAGACAAAACCAGACTTGCGAACGTGGATGGACTATTTGACCAAAAGATCGAAAATATTTCTGAAAATTACTACTATTCATTTAACAACAGATACATCGAACATAAGTTGGGGAGCCCAGTTGGGAGACAAGCTGATGAAGGGTCAATGGCGATTGGATCAGAAAAACTGAAATTTAAACAAAAAGTGAATGGGGGCAGTCTACATAACGATTGTCAAAAATGCTCGTATTCTGCAGGGAACAGCCTTATCTCTTCAATCAGAAAACAAAAAAGTGATAGCTTATGTTCGGAGGCACGACGTCACAAACTCTGTTACAGTTGACAGAGAAACTATTAACTTTGACTTCAAAACTAGATATTTAACTGCAGGCTTACTTTATACCAGGAGTTTCAAATGTGGTAGCAGACCGACTATCCAGACTGGGTTCTTTAACGCATTGCCGTTGGTCGACGACAGTCTCTCTGGCTATGAATTTAATGTTCTAGCTTGAACATTCATGATTTTGGTTAAAAATTCTTTTTTTTTTTGTGATAAAAATTAGTTTTTTTAAGGCTGTGTCTGGTCGTCTTGAAAAATTCGTGGAGTTGGAAAGGGGATGGACTAGTCCCAAATTTCAGAATTTTACCTCTCAGGAATTTACCTCTCTTAGTCGAAAATTGAAATACTATGTTGAAAATGCATATATTTCATAAAAGATTAGTCTCTTCTGGCAAAATAAAATTTTTTGCTTCAAGATTCTTCTGATCAGTCGGTTGAGAATTCATATATTATTTCGAAAATTTGTCTCTTTGCATATATTATCAGTTAAAAATTATTATTTTCCCTTCACGCTTACGTGATTATAATCTTTGAATACTATAGAACGATGGATGTATTAGCTGCGAACACTTGTAAATTATTATCATGAATTTTACCTTGAAAATATCATCTTCAGCACAGTTTTATTGTATGGAAATTTCGAAATAAAATGTAAATATCTCAGGAAGACAAACTTCACGTCTACAACCTATAAAATAACAATTATAGTATATTATATAAATTAATGAAGCTCCAAAATATTTATTAGTTACATTGTTATTCGATTTCTTGATTGATAAATCAAAGCGTTTTTCCATTACTTAGAAAAATGAGAATTAATCAGACCCTTGTCTTATGTTTGGCAGTGATCCTCAATTATATTGGTGAATATAAAAATATAATGTTTTAATTTTTTCCGGTATCTTAGAATATTAATGTAGTGAAGGTCTTTTCCGGTTTTTTGATGTTTTTAATAAAAAAATTTTCGACATGTTTCGACTCGGATCCGAGTCCTTTTCAAGGCGTAGTTCTGTAGAGGATATAATAAATTAAAAAAAATTTGTTAAAAAAAAAAGGATATTGACTAAAAATAGAGTTAAAGTAATACAATTAAGTATACATTGTGCTTATCTTATTATTAGTTAACGGAAGTTAAGAAATGTTTCTTAGAAGATTGCGTATAGTTGTCAGTTTGGAAACGTTTGAAAATTTAAAATCGGATCGTCATAACCTTAAAATTGGTCAAATATTTGTCTCGTTTAGAAGTAAAACAGAGTTATGTGAATACGGCTTATGAAGAAAACATATATTTTAGTTTATCTATACTTACAGGAGATAAATCCTAGAGCAAATTATTATATATTCTACATTTTTAAAAAAGGAAGCGGCAGAGTCTTGTGGTATGTTAAATTATAGCGACATGACTGCGAATTTGTATGAAATTAAAATGGGGCTAATTTCGCGTAGTATATACGTATATTCGTTCAAAGCCCGGGAAATTCAAATTTTTGGAATTTATATTGTGCAATTAAATTATTATATATACTACTTGATACTTGAATGTCTGGTCTGAAGTTAATAGAGTTGTTATCTCTTTGTATATGTATCATTTCTAATAATAACCGTTTATCATGATTAGGCTCCAATTTTAAAATTTCAACGTTATTTAAATCGAAGTCGAAGTTATGTGCAAAGTCATAAGCATGTTCAGCTATGGCTGTGTTTGTTTCGTTCTTTTCAATGGATCTTTCATGTTCCCTATTCCTTCTGTGCAGAGGTCTGCTGGTTTGACCAATCTATGTTTTTTGACAATTCTTACATATATGTTTATAAACGCAGTTACATTTGTTTTCTTTTTTAATTTTAGCTTTAGTACTCCTAAGAAAGGTTTTTCTTAAATTATTGTTGATTGGAAAAACTAATTGAACACTACTTTTTTTGAAAATTCTTACGGCGATTTTAGTTTTTAACAAATCAGATGGATAGCCATTTTTTTCCAGTGTTTTCTGCACAAGATTTAAGTTCTCTTTGTGGAATCTAACATCAGCCAGTTTTACAGCTCTATCGATTAAACCATAAATAATGCTAATTTTGTGATGGATTGGGCGAAAAGAGTCGAAATTTAAAAATCTACCTGACCAAACTGGCTTGTGGTACCAGTTGGTTATAATTCTATTGTTTTCGATTTTTAATGCTAGATCTAGGAAGTTTATTTTAACATCTTTAGCCAGTTCCATGGTAAATTTAAGTTTAGTCTCAAAAGTATTGAATTTATTTAGAAAATCGTGAACTTTATTTTTCGGTAGGCAAATTAAGGTGTCGTCGATACAACGGAAGTAGAATGTGATTGGGTATTCAAGTGATTTTAAAATTTTGTTTTCAATTTCTTCCATGACAATATTGGCTGCAGCAGCTGATATTGGAGTTCCCATGGGTAATCCGTAAATTTGTTGGTAAAATTGACCATTAAACTGACAATAAGATGACTCTAGGCATAGTTTCAGAGCTTTATCAAAATCTTTTTTAGATAAAAAAGTATGGGGTTCAATTTCTTTCCAACGTTTACCTATTGCGCCTCTGATTAAATTCCATGAGATCTTAGTGTACATGTACACTATATCTAGGGAGATAATGATGAAGTCTTTTGGAACTGTTAAATTATATATTTTATTTTTGAAATCCCAACTATCTTTTATATGATAGACAGCTTTCCCCACAATTGTTTGTAAAGACTTTGCTAGAGATCTAGATAGACAATAAAATGGTGAACTGGGAAAAGAGGTGATAGGTCTGAGCGGGCAATTAATTTTATGTAATTTTGGCAGTCCATAAAAACGTGGTGCAGTGCCATTCGTGCAGTTTAAATAAGTGTAAGTATCGGAGTTAATAACGTTGTTGTTTTTGAAAGTGTTTAGTAATGCAGTTAATTTAGTTTGAAATTTTCTTGTAGGATTATTTTTTATAATTTTATACGTTGTTTTATCTTCTAACAAACATAAAGCTTTAGCAATGTAATCTGTTTGCTTCATTATGACACTTTTATTGCTTTTATCTGCGTTTGTAATTATAATATCTTTATTTGTGTTAATAAAATCTTTAGTTTTTAAAATATTTTGTTGTAGAATGAAGTTTCTTGTAATAAAAGCATTGCTGTTGTAAATCCAGTTTTGAGTCCAATAAGTAACTTTGTTTCTTAGTGTATTTCTAAGATCGGGCTCGATGTTTTTCATATTGTCTTCAATATTACAGATCATTTTAGCTATAGGGAAGTTTTTTTTTTTTATAAGGTAAAGCGAAATTGCCACCCAGACTGATCACCTCTCTTACTTTGCCAGGAATAGTTTTGTTAGACATATTTACTACCCAATTATTACTATCAGTAATGAGTTTGGGTTTTTGTTGTGATCGTAAGTTTTCGATTTTTAACATTGATGTATTGATGATCTTTTTAGTGTATTTATTAATATCTGTAGTAGTTCTAGCTTCTAAATTATTAAAAAAATTATTTGAGAGTTTCTGAATGATTTGACATTTAAAGTTATATATATCTTAGTGGATATCTTTAATTTCAATTGAGATATCCTTAATTTCATTTTTTAAATGATTCTACCTAGATGTTTGATTGATTTTTCTATGTTTTTACACATTTGTTTCGAAAAGAATATAATATTCGGTTGGATTATACCTATTATGTCGGCTGGTAACAAATCTTCATTCCATTTTATTGTCTTTCTAGATCTCTAGCAAAGTTTTTACAAGCAATTGTGGGGAAAGCTGACTATCATATAAAAGACAGTTGGGATTTCAAAAATAAAATAGATAAAATAACAGTTCCAAAAGACTTCATCATTATCTCCCTAGATATCGTGTGCATGTACACTAATATCTCATGGAATTTAATCAGAGGCGCAATAGTTAAACGTTGGAAAGGAATTGAACCCCATACTTTTTTATCTAAAAAAGACTTTGATAAAGCTCTGAAGCTATGCTTATAATCATCGTATTGTCAGTTCAATGGTAAATTTTACCAACAAATTTACGGATTACCCATGGGATCTCCAATATCCGCTGCTGCTGTTACGGCCCCTTGGCCGACAGGGAACCACTGGTAGGCATCTGCTAACACCCCTTCTATGACTCATGCTTGTCATCGCCGCTTTCTTCTCTCACGCGGGTCTTCCAAATTCCTTAAAATCACGTAGCCGACGCCTGACCACCGGCTGGCCCCAGTCTCTGTCTCTTTCCCTCCCATGCGCGCATATCTCTGTCCCCTTTCTCTCTCTTTCCTCTTCTCTCTTTACCTCATGACTCTCTCAGCCGGGAAACTCAACCAGCGGCTACGCTTTACGATGAAATGATATTTTAAAATAAACTCTTCTCTTATTATTATTATTATTATTATTTATACCGACCAGGGCGGCTTTTCCCAAAAATTTTAAACAAATTAAAGACAGATAATTAGTTTCCTTTTCTCCGTACCTTAATACATTAATTAAGTTAAGGATAACTTAAGTAAAGTACCTAAGGTCAAACGAGAAGCAGGAAACTATTTACTGTCTTGTTAAATTCATAAGCAAGTTATGTTTCCCGAAGTAATTAAGTTCGTTTATTTTCAGCGAAAAAAATTAATAAATTGATATATGCGTACATATGAAGATATTTACACATATATCAATGTTTCAATAATACCAATTCACTATATATTGTATTTTCAGTTTTCATTCACTTTAGGCTTAAAAGTCTTATGAAATTTTCGATAAACAATATA
>CAKNWV010085341.1:0-14305 GCA_932074545.1 Andricus pictus | reverse complement strand
ATAACTACAGATTGTCTTAGTTTCGTCACGTGAAAATCTATTAGGTCTATACATTAATTCGGTGCCTTTACTTTGATGTCTTGTAACTCTTGGTCAAACTTAGGGTTATCATTTGTTCACAGTACGAAGGAAGAACACCTGCGAATTTCCTAACTTAACCTTAAATTACTAGCATAGTAAAGTCTGGGTTTCCCCGTGGCCACTCGGTATTATATACCGCTCGGTGGAAAGCAGGCGGAAAATTTTAAATCTTCCCCAATTTGAAACTTTCCGCTAGAGCTGTAGGTACCGGGCAGGTACCCGATACCCCCGATACCTACCTGGCAGGACCAATACCACGACTCCAGTAGTTATATCTCTCACTATAACATCGTGGAATATAAGAAAAACAAAATATGCCATTTAGGTCAGAAAGGAGGACATTTTCAACGAACAGAGGACTCGGGCCATTTTTAAATTAGATGGTCCTGGGAAACCCTGACGGTAAAAATGAGGGCATGTATAGATTTTAATGTGCATGTCGTTTCATTCTTGTCACTATGGGCTTGGCAATTTTGAGTCACTCACCTTCCTGCTTTTAATGATGTACAAGGCTTTTGTCAATTAGATCTTGAATTGGCTATTGTTAGCCTAATAAAATGTTGTTCTAATTGCACCACATAGGAACTTTATGACAATAATAGTTGTGCATGTTCGTACAGGCAAACATGGTTGCATTTGCAACAAATTTCATTTTCGTGGTCGAAAGATCCATAAGTAGCATAACGACAATTGATCATGACCGCTGCCTCGGTTTGTTTACGAATACATTAAAGTAATTCACGGTTCAAATTTATTCGAGAAAAATGTAGTGCTGGGAGAAAGAGGTGGAAGACGTAAAGCTTCCGAGATGAATATATCTATTATGGGAAAAACATATACTTTTACTTTTGCGTTTTGTAGCAAATTATCAAACTCACCGTTCCACTTAAAGTTACATAAAAGGGGAGTGAGAGGTGGTAAGGGGTGGCGCTCTTGTTTTTCGAAAATTCCTTAGTAGCGAAAACTCAATATTTCAAGGCCCTTGTATTTATTTTCATTCGTCTCAACATTTAATTCAGTCTTCAATCATTGATGCATGACAACTTTTCATGAAAATATTGTTTTTCTAAAGACTAGAAAAGTTTGCTGTAATTGGAGAATTACATTAACCTTGCAAATTGTTGTTGGGTAAAGCCTTCGTAAAGTGACAGGTCGCGTAACGATTTTGATATAAATATGCTTATTAAAAGTCAAAAGGTTGGGAAGGTGATTGACTCGAAATGGCCAAGTCCAGAGTGATAAGAATGAAACTACATGCAAGGTAAAATCTATTCATGCCTTAAATTTTCCCGTTGGGGTTTCCCAGGACCATTTACTTTAAAAATGGATCATGAGGAGTATATTTTTTTCTTGTTTTCTTATTCTTTTTGCGTTTTTTCTAGATTTTTTTCAAAGAAACTTTTCGCGAATCATCGTCCTGCAAATTTAGCCTCATTCAAGCGCATGCGGGAGATTTGGTTCTTTTTTGTTAGTTTCCCTATGTAGAGCAACAGTTTTTGGGGGCGAATGTTGTTTGGGGAGAACACTTTTTCCTCACCTTCTTAATTCCCCTGTGGTATGTTGGGGGGGGGGGGGGTATAGTCTATAAAAATGTATTCTTATTTATTTATAATCAATGCTATTGTATTATCGATGTACCAGTGTCTCATTTTATCAAGAACCTTCTCGACAATAAGTTTTCTCTCAAGTTTGGTTAAAATTAAAGAAAATAATTGTAGAATTTGAAACAATACCAGTTTTTCTTTGTGCCCGTGATCAGAAAATGATGAGAAATTGTTCAGTAATTACTACAATTATTTCTACAAATACAAGGAATTGGACTTTTAAACATTTCTGCACTTTCAAATCTATGCTTTTTTTGCGTCTTGAAATATTCAAGCTTTCCAATGTTAATTTAGAAACTTTCAAATTGATTTTAAATTCTTAATTATAAAGCAGACGATTAAAAAATTCTCAACTTTGCCAGAAGAGAAGGAAACTTACCATACATCCCGACATGTAGAACTTCTGGATATTCCAATTCTTTCTCTCTCGCTTCTGATAAACACTGGAATTCTCTGCCTAATGATATAAGAGCCGCTGATTGTTTAGCCTCATTTATGATCAGTATGTTCCGCCATTTATTGTCTGAACAAAGGTCACTTATATAGATTTGTATAGGTTCCAATGGTGACACATCTTTTCTAATTGATCTTCAGTTATTTTTTATATTAAACTCTTTTTTATTATATAGCGCTCATTAGTTCTTACAATCTTCACAATACCGTAATTGATTATTTTATTTTACATATTTAATGTATTTTCATTATTTTACTTCTACGTTTTGCCTTAGAGGACATTGTCCCAAGGCTTCAATAAACTCTAATCTAATTTATTCTAAGAGAAAAAGGAATATAAGGTATGCAAATATAATTGCCATTATCTAATCAATCATGTGTTAAAGTTCTCTTACATTAATAAAAAACAAAAGCCACTCTTAAAAAACTTACGTGAATATTCTCGATTTTCTATGTTAAATTCACAATTTTTTGGAGTTGGCATGTGATTAAGATGTAAAGGTCTATTGAATTATTTGTTTAGCAGTTTAGGTGTAGAGAATCGTCGTTTACAACTACTAAGTGAAAATTTTTACTTATTGTGCGGAGGAGGCCTACTGAAACTTCCATAATTTCTTCCCGGGTCAATTCGCAACCCTTGCCGCTTCGTAAGTTTATTTTCGTCCGCCATTTTCCTCTAGAATTATAAATTCCACTAAGAATACCATCAGGATTCAATATTGCAAAAGCGTCGCCATTAGATGTTGTTAATACAATTTGTTCTAGAATTGGCATGGGCACAAATACATTTTTTCTTAATCTCAGTTCAAGTGACGAATCTGGTTGAAAAGTGTATCTTCGAAATTCGAATCGCCGGTTCGGGCGGGCGATAATAAAGCTTATTGTCATTAGGATTACAGTCGGGCTGCGAACTTAATTCTGTAAGAGGAAATAGAGAATTATTTTGTCTTTGAAAAACATACTTGTATATCAGAATATCATGAATCCCTGACGGAAATACTGTTTTATTAACAATTGTTTTCCGCGCCTCTTCCTCAAGATAAAATATATTACTCCCCAATTCCATGCCGAGGAACCACAGATTTAAAGCCAGACCAAAACAGAAGAATGCACCTTTCTTCTCTACATCACTTCCAAAATACGTCATTCTTTGTTTTTGTGCCGAGGTTGACACTTCAAGTTTCTAAAAGTTTAAAAAAATATATAAGTATCAGAAAACGAAAGCTCAGATCAGATTCGGTGGATGAATTCGAGAAGAATAGCTTATCCAAGAAAATGAAACTGTTAAAGAAACAGCTAAAAAAGTTGGAAAAACAATTCTTGAAGAGAGATTCAAGTAAATACTTTTTTGTTTAATATAGGTCGTTTAATTTACTATAAAGGCGAGGGTACAATGTAAATTGCAGATTCCTGCACTCAAAGGAAAAACTTCAGCGCATTTCATTTACAGGTTCTTGACCTCTTAGGTTCTAACCTATTGACAGTCACAGGCCACCTGTCAGCCAACTTTGTCAAAGACGAATCACTCGTATTTTTACGCCGTTTTTTGGATGTTTTATCTGACTCATTACATCGTAGGCTCTAACTTACTGAAATGCCACAGGCTCTAACCTGTGGGCCAGCTTCACTTGCAACATCATGTTCGCAATTTATACATAAAAGCTTATTTTGCTTTTGAATTGGGAAGCCCTCATACGGACTCAGATACCGAATGACGTCAAAGGCGTTCTTCTAGCCAACATTCATATCGTCGACATCCGTCCCAAAGTTCTACGTATACTCCTCAGGGGTCTCCCCTCTTACAGGATAACTTGATTAATGTTGATGCAACTCCGAAAAACGGTTCTTCTGCAGATCAAGCGAGATATAAGGTCGATGAAGGTTCATCGGCCTCTGACCTTCAGAAAACAGTTTCGTGTGGGCCGAATGATGTTGGAGTCGTGGAAGATCTAGGTTTGGACATTTTGTAACTGATTGTCAAAAGAGTAGGAAACGATAGAATTCTAGCTCCAGCTATTCCAAACAGCATCGCAAGTCGGCTTGAGGGAATTTAAAAAAAGGCCATCTATGAATGTGGCATAGATACCGAAATTTTCTCAGCACAAAGCACTAGACCCGCGTCAACATCCGCCGCTAAACGTGAAGGTGTTAATATCGATCAGATAAGAAAGTCAGCAAGTTGGTCAGAAAATTTGGTTACATTTGATAAGTTCTAAGATAGGCCTATTCTTCCGGATACAAAATCATTTGGGCAAGCCATATTAGGTAATTAAAGAGACAATATGTCAGAGTTATAATTTTCAACATTCATTTCGTTCACGTTTGCGATAGATTCCTATATTCGCCGTTTCCAAGAAAGTGCTAATTTTTTTCTATAACGTAATCAACTTTCAACATCTACATTTTATCTCGAGGAAGTGGCGCGGAATACAATTGAATGATTAAAAGAACTTACTGTGAGTGAAGTTTTATCATAATTGTATGAAGCGCCTCTTCCGGAAGATCCCTCCCTCCCCCATCCGAATATATCGGACCCCGTAATTGTTCTTCAGGTTACGCCTAAATTTGGAAGTTATGAGGTATTTTGGGAGTGACGTAGAGAAGAAAGTTCCATTTTTCTGTTTTTGTCTGGCTTTAAATTTGTGGTGTCTCGGCATGGAATTGGGGAGTACTACATTTTATCTTTCGGAAGAGGCGTTTCATACAATTACAGTAAAACTTCACTTACAGGTAAGTTTGTTCAATCATTCAATTATTTTGTACAGAAAGTAATGCGATTCTATACACATGCGGCAGAATTTTGGGAGACAGATAAACATATTAATTCAAAACCAGTTAATCCGAAATTTTCTGTTTTTTTTTGCATAAGGTGTGTGTATCTTTTATATACATGCACAGGTGGGTCGATCCCCACTATGCACGTCGGTATTTCGTCCGTGTAAAGTTTGTTAATGCAAAGACGTATTCTTTTCATTGAAACATACACATTCTGGAATTCGACGGAAAAAATTCACATTAAATTCGCTTTCATTGTGGGCAAACACAGATAGAGTTTAGACAAACAAAGCAATTGGAATAGGATGCAAATTCAATTTGGCAAATTGTTATTTTCGGAAAGCTGAAAAATGTTTTTAAAATAACGATAGATACATTACCAACAGAATTAAGAATAGCCACTAAGAATAGGACCAGAGTATAAGCGATCTTCATCTTATTCAATTAGAGGATAAACTGTAGTTACGTTATCATTAGACATTATCAGCGTATGAGATTATATAACTATTTCGTTAGCTAGTGATAAGGAGAACGAATTATTTGCACGTTCGATAAAACAGACTTCACAATTTATATAATCTTGTACACTTTAGAGAAAGCCTGCTTTTACATGGGGAATTTATGTAGTGTCTACTATAACGCCCATTTAAAGATTTTAAAAAACTAATATAAATATTTCAAAATGTCCCCTTCTATGGGGTACGTGAACTCGACTACTCCTTACGGTATGGAATTAATTTGCCATACCCGAAGAGAATACAAGTTCGGATCAGGTAACGAGGACTAACCCTGACGGGTAAGAATTCGTATTTAGAAGGTTGAAAGTATCAGCGTGAAATCGACTAAGCAGCAACAATCGGGTGGCTCTTAATTCCCAAAACAGCTCCCTATGCGAAGATGTGAACCACCGTTTTGAGCGCTGAATGTTACTAGGACGTGGTGATATATACGGTGTCTCTGGAAAATCGGGCGACTACTCAGAGTAAAATTGCCTTATCTCTGCAAGCTGGGCTCTGTAGAGATTGACCAAATATTTCCGAAGGTACTCTTGGAAACAAAATGAGTTCTTTAAGAAAAAACAAAAAACTTAGTGGGAGCCGGAAACGACCCCCGTGAAAAAGCATCTGGCCCATTGAAGATGGAAATTACCGAAGGAGACTCGGAATGTACTCCGAAATCTATAAGTAGGGACCATCTAGGAGTAAACCTGGTGATACTCATGCTGGGGGGGGGAGGGTTAAATCAAACGCAAAAACCACGCCGACCTAGATTGTCGGGAGCTGCTAGGAAGAATGTGAGACACAAATTGTTAAATAAATCGGACGCAACAACTAGCCAGACGGGGACTCCAATCAGCATATGATAACAGCACGCCATATGAAATCAGGGAACAGAAAAATATGCGGCTGAGAAGTCCAATAGTCTCTTATAGCCAGGCTCTTCAAAGTCATCTGAAATGGTCATAGTCGCCAAGGGCTTTCCAACAACCAAACTCGATGACGATCAGACCAAGGCCATTAAAGCGGCATTAGAGAAGAAAATTGACGGGATGTAACCTGGAGAAGTCATCCCAAGATTTGAAGATTGCCGCTTTAAAAATGATACTTTTATCTTCATCTGCTCGGGCGAAGTGTGCCGAACTTGGCTCATTAAAAGTGTTCGCGGATTACAATCTTGGGTAGGAGCTAAGATCAATGTGTTCGACCGCAAAGACCTAGCTCCCAACGTCAGTAAAGCTTCTGGCTGGGATTCCTATTGTATCCGTGAAACCAATAGCAGTACTTAAAAGGATTGCAATCCAAAACCCAACTATGAAGACGGGAGGATGGAAGGTTATCGATGTCAAAGCGAGGAGATTAAAAAAGGTAGATGGGAATTTAGATTGACAGAGAAGTAGAAAAAGATTGATATGGATGGCTAAAGGATAGGATAAGATAGAAAAGACGGCACTGATATGGGATTTCCAAACATTCAAAGTAATTCTAGTATTTTATCGGGTTTTAAGATGTTTGATAATATTTCTACTCATTTTAATGAATTTCGTAAATTTTCAAAACATTCCAGGAGATTTTGGAGTATTTAGAAGATTGCAAAAGATTTCCAGGAAGTTTCAGGGCTTCCGAAGGATTCGATTACAAAGATTTCAAGCGATTTCTAGGGATTTGAAATATTTTTTAGAGAACTTCAGAAAGTAAGTTCAATTTAATTGATATTCAAGGGATTTTCAATAATTTTTACTTATTTGAATGGATTTTTATAATTTCCAAAGAAAAGTTTTCAAGGCATTTTGAGGGATTTCAATAGGTTAAAAAGATGCCAAGAAATTTAGAAGAATGTTGTAGGATGTCCAAAGATTTGAAGAGGATTTTAGAAAAATTTGGAAAATTAGTGGAATGAAAAGATCTTAAGGAGTTTTAAGGTATATATGCAATCTTTTGCATTCCTTTGCAGTCTATTTGTAAGCCGCAGTAATCCACTTGTAATCCAGGCCATTCGAAATAATTCAGGTAATCCAAATAACTAACTTGTAATCCAGGTAATGCGGAGTAATTTACATAGATAATCTAACTATTTGATGTCTATTTGATGGTAATCAATAAAAAAAGCCATACAATTTTTTTTAATGAAATTAGGAAACGTGGTTAAAAGCACCTCTCATAACTTCGTCAACTTTCGTGCGTCGCATTTCGTGAAAAAACACATGAATTCTTTGTCTACATTTTTGAGCAATTCGAAAATATTTATAATTGTGGTGTCTGCAGTAAATAAAAGCAAAATATGCTAACTCAGCTTTTAATCAAGCTGAAGGCTCTACTTAAACTTAAAGTTTGTCGCAAATTACTTTTGCCTCGCTTTTTTGGCACTGGAGGCACAAAAGAAGTAAATGAAGCCAGTGGGTTACCGAGAATCGATGTCCTGCTTGATCCTTTACCTCATAAACTGTACCAGATGTATATGGTTCTTACTATGTTGTGCTTTTTTTTCTTTAACTTTCGTACACCAGGTAGAAGGTCCTGCCTGACAATAGTGGAGGCAACTCTTTTGACTGATATAGAGTCACTGAAATCTCTGGAACATGTAGAACTTCTGCATATTCCAATTCTTTCTCTGTCTCTTCTGCTAACCTCTGGAATTCTCTGACTAATGATATAAGAGCCGCTGATAGTTTAGCCTCATTCATGATCAGTATTTTCCGCATTTTACTGTCTGAACAAACGGCACTTATATAGATCAATAAACTCAATCTATTCTAAGAGAAAAAGGAGAATAAGGTATGCAAATATACTTACCATTATCTAATCAATCATGTATTCAAGTTCTCTTGAATTTACACAAAATAAAAACCACTCTTAAAAAATAATAAAATTGAATATTTTCTGAATACTAATCGGAATTGTTTTAAATAGTGTATACATAGAACAAAACTGTTGGCCTTAATAACTGCCAAGCACCTGTCTGAATTTAAATATTTTATTTATTCACGTTAAATGAAATCGAAGTTGTGATATCAAACAATTAAGCCAAGTACGAATAGTAGAAAGTTTATAAATAGAAGTGTTTTTAATCAAAAAAATTAGCTTGATGAATTTGTTTCATAAATAATTTTTTTTTTAGCTGCGTAAGAAATGCTACTTTGAACGTCTGGTTAGCGATCGCAAAATGCTAAATTCTCCATGAAATCATTATCGCAGTGTGTTAAAAATTCGTTTCAAAGATGTCTGATTATTTTTTCGCTCAAAAAATATATAGCTTCACGTCAATCGACGCTGCATGTGCTGATTGTTTACCATAACATTAGAAAAAGTAATCTAGTTTCCTTGCTTTTTATGCAAAAACTGGGAGTCATGGGACAACTAGCGCCGCGCTGGAGATATCAGTAACTAATCAACTACGAACAGTGGCGGGGTTAAGTTAAAATCTGAAATATGAAGAGATGCACAGGGCTCCTATATTGCATTTAGCGTTGTGCGACTTTTCAGAAGTTAAAAAACGCCATCTTGATCTGGGAAATGAACACTAAATTCAAATTCGATAGAGGGAATATCTTTTAAATCGAAATTGAAAAGAATCTTCCAAAATGGTCACTAAGGGTTGAACTTGCGAATAGGAAGTTGGAAGGGTTGAGTCACAAGAAATGGTCCATGAATCACCCGGCAGCGATCTACTCTCAGCTGAAAATTCTTGTACAGGTACCTCGGAGGATCCTGCACATGTTGCTGTACAGGAAACTACACACGAACCTGTACAGGTAATCTTGACGGGTCCTGTGCAGGAATTTGGCGAAGGAAACTGTACATGATCCTGGAAATGAACCTGTATACAAGGTAACCTTTGAATGATCCTGAACAGGTTGCTTCATAGAGTCAATTGAGGTGTGGGTTCATGTACAGGAACATTTTCAGGATCCTGTACATGAACCTGCGTAGGAACTAATCCGCGAGGGTTCGCTAGTTGCTTGGCTCTCTCGATAGTGAGATGGATCTTCAAGGGAATAAAAGGAAGGCAACTTTATAGCTGTAAGCGACCCTATACGTGTTTCTGTACTGGATCCTTCCAAAGGTTCCTTTGATGTCTTTCTGTGAAGGATCCTATACACGTTTCTGTACAGGAACCTGTGCTCCAATTTTCTTCGCAATGGAACCTATACAGGAAGCCGTATAGGAGCATTCAAAGGTTCTTTTGTCGGTGCAGGTTCCTTTGCAGGACTATGTACAGTTTTCTTCGCCAAATTCCTGCACAGGAACCGTCAAGATTACATGTACAGTTTCGTGTGCAGTTTCCTGTACAGGAACATGTGCAGGATCCTCCGAGGTTCCTGTACGGGAATTTTCAGTTGGGCACCCTACCTTTATGGCAAAAAAGAAAAGATTGATACGGATTGGGGTGCACTAACATTTTTAAATGCGCGCGAATCTCGTTTTCTGATTAGTTTAAACGAATTAAGACGCATTTAGATTAACTGAGATAGCGCGAATACAATGCGTGTGAATTCATATGAATGCGTGGTCAAGGTCAATTCGTACAAAAACTTTACACACATTTACACACTGGTCTAATGCGCCATTGTTGCAAAGCGGTATTTGCGGGGTGTCTTAGTATTTTCAATTCAATTCGACGACCAGTTTACGTAAAAACCCTTCCAGCAACATCCGACGAAAGGTTATAAATATAAGCGTGAAACGGTTCGTGCGTCTCTATATTCACAGAATAAAAGTGAGAGGGAGATACCATGGCAAGTTATATGAATAATTACATATATATGGGCTAATGGGTCAGGACATCGGCACGATAGCGGGAATCGAGGGATCACGTTTCTCCAGACCGTTCAGCGGAACAATAGATCCGAGAAGCGTCTCTGATCCACACGGAATAGGATTCGGTCTCATTGCGAATCGACGGGCTTTTATAATCGTAGGGTAGACTGAGCACCCAGGAATCAGTGTAAGTAAATTGTCAAAGATAACCTTACGTGAGATTGATTTTCTCGCATTTCTGGCATGATGTGGATTTGTATTTCTTTTATGTGGAACTGTCAGTCCTTCTCTCCCAGGTCCTAGGACCTGGGGCTTTAGGCTGACGTACCTACGGGGATGTCCGGTCCGCACCTGCCCGTCTTAGGAGAAAATCTGGAATTATCATTTATCTCCTTTTTAAAGTCAAAAAAGAAGTTGGCAATACTATCTGCACCCTCTACCAGGTTTCTGATCTGGCGCTTGTGCAATTATAATTCAATCGATCTTTTTGATTACTGTAAATTAAAACGAGATGAATACAATAATTAATTAGTACAGAAAAAAAACTTGAAAGAAATCCCAGTCACACCCTCTACTAGGTTTTCAACCTGGGGCTTGTGTGACAGGAATTTTTGCAGAGCTAGAGTATCTGATAAATACTGATTAATTATTGACTCCGTGATTGTTATTCGGGGCTAGAAGACCTATGGTGTGAGAAAACACCCACAATGGGAATCTAGACTCAAAGAACAATTTCCAAAGGTCTCACATAAGTAGGATAAAAATTAAAGTCCACTGCCAGGTGTAAAATCCTGAAGAATTGTGGCTTTTGTGGTAGTAAATTAAAGTGGAATTCTATCCAAGGCCTGGCACTAAGTCTGGGTAGATTGAAGCTTTAGTTATGACAAAAGTAAAGAAATAAGCTTACAAAAGTCCTGGATGCTCAAGAAGAATAAGGTAGGGTAAAATCGTGGAAAATTAATATAATTTCTTTCGTACGCGTCTATTTTCTCAGCGCTCTTGTGATCCCAGAATCAAAACAAATAAATCGTATTCAAGCCAAAATATCAAAATTGATCCACAAAATGAATCAAAATCGAAACCGGATTAGGGTTTTTGAATCTACAGCCGTAGTTGAATTAAGATCAGTGGAAAGTTATATATCTCAAGATTTTTTAAGTGCAAATTACTTCCGATTTTAAAGTTTACGTGTTGAAAAAAGCATAGAATTTCGTCAAGGGGAGAATGGAGTACCAATTCCAGTTCCAAGGGTGTCATTGCTTGTCAGTTTGAATAATAGAGTGGTTAGGGGGAAATTTAATGTACTTCCAAAACTTGACCCAGTTTGCATAATTGGTTTAGAGTTATTGGATAGTGTATATTAAAAGCAAATTGGAGATACAATTTTTGGCAACCATCAATATTGTCAGAGAAAAGCTCTAATTTGCAACATCACTATTAAAAAAAAACCCGTTAGAACGTAAATATCTGTATTGAATGTAACCTATAAAATATAAGACACAAGAAAATTTGCATAGAATTGAGATTAGCTGATCTTGGCTCAACGTCGGAAAAGATTAGTAAATACGATAATGTTACAAGCGAGAGCACACGAAACTCCAGAAAAAAGCCTTCCAGCCTTTAACCAGGTACGGAACTGTGAAATAAAATTCTCTTGAGTAAAATTGCACAATCAGAGTCAATTTATCGACGGTCATACATGTCAGCTCCAGAAAGCATTAGATTTATTAGAGATTTTCTCTGATCCAAACTATCAGCCTTTTTAACATTGCAGAGTATACGAAGAATGACACTATATAGTGATATTCATTTCTTTTCCAGTTGTGGATCAATCTAATTTGCTTAACCTCTTATACAAGTCGCTTCAAATTCCGATGCAGATGTGAAATCAATTTAGAATTTTAATAGAGTCTAGTTTTATATTCGCGAGTGAATTTTTACCTGGTTTAAAAGACAATTGAATCTGGCGTGGACGTGCGCGATAGGTTATAATTATTATATTTCAAACAATTGTTAACCTTATGGATCCAAGTGAATTGTGAGCGATGTACATGAATTGTGAATAACTTTGTGAATAATTGTGAATCTACAAAATCAACTGATTGGTGTCTAAAAGTCTTTCCCTAAGTCTTTAGTGCTACAATTCAATTTTCGATCAATTCAATTCCCCTGACCTAACTTTCACGGTTTTTGGTCCAAACATTGTTGGACTGTACTGAAATTATTAACTCTAGCACCGAGGTGGACGGAACAAAGCATAGCTAGCGTAAATGTAATCTCTAATATTTTTAATAACTACATAACCTACAAATCAGTACTTGCTTTTCTTCTGTTCTTCTTTTCTTCTGAATCCTCCGTCCCCCGCCCCCACCACCCTTGTTACACATATATAAAAACAATAGTACACGTAACTCGTGCGAGGTCACTGATTGCCCGATCGTTCGCTCAGCCCCGCACTCTTGGGCAATCGGCAACTTTCCGCACTCGTTGCTCAATATACTATTGTTTCATAAGAAAAATAAAAAAATATTTTAGAGGAATGAAAAAAAAACATTAGGCCAGTCAAATTTTTTATATATTGTTTATTGCTAGATCACCTAGATCTTCACATCTTTTCATTACAACTATGGTGAAAATTTGTGACTAACTTATAAACTTGAGAACTACTTGCTATTATGAACTAATGCGATCTACGGCTCCTAGCAGCATTTATCCTGAACTACTGTAAATTGCAAATCAGAACTTTACTATTGAAAGAAATATTTATTTAGAATGATCCATTTCATTCACATAAGCTGAATAATTACTCTCACCTCAACATTCAATCTTTTCATTCTACTTATCAAATATTTATGAAGTTGAATCCTTGCGTATTTTTAGGTTATATCACCCATGAGTAAATTTAAAAATCCACAAGAATCACTACTACATATGCCAGAGATATCCGCGGTCTGACAGCACTGAATCAGTTACTGGAATTGTCAAGATTTTTTATGTTAAATTCACCGCATGTGAAGCTGGCATATGGTCAAGATGAAAAGGTCTATTGCATTCGAGGGGTTGACAACTCGACCAAGAAGTCAGAAGTAGCTACTTCTGACTTCAAGATACTTTAGGATATTTCAATGACCTCAGAAGATTTCACTGACATCAGGAGATTTCAAGTGACTTCAGGGGAATCCATGTGACTTCATATGAATTCAAGTTACTTTGTGTGAATTTACATCACTTCAGATATTTCATGAGATTTTAAGTGACTCCAAATAAATACAGGTGATTTAAAGGGACTTTATGTGAATTCACGTAACTTCAGGTGAATTTCAGTGACTTCATATATTTCCGCAGATTTCAAGTGACTTCAAATGAATTTAGGAGATATAAAGTAACTTTACGTGAATTCCCGAGTCTTCAACACATCGATTGAATTACTCATTCAGGATTTTAGCTGCAGAGAATCGTTGTTTACAACTACTACGTGAAAATTTGTATTTATTGTGTGGCGGATGCCTACTGGAACTTCCTTAATTTCTTCCCGGGTCAAGTCCATACCATCTCCAGTTGCTACGTTTATTTTCGCCCGGCACTTTCCTCTGGAATTATAAATTCCTCTAAGAGTACTATCAGGCTCCAATATTGCAAAAACGTCACCATTGGATGTTGTTAATACAATTTGTTCTAGGATTGGCATGGGTCCAAAGCCATTCGTTCCTAATCTCAGTACAAGTGACGAATCGGGATGAAAAGTGTATCTTCGAAATTCGAATCGCCGGCTCGGATTGCTGTTGGGAATAAGCCGAATAAGCCCAAGTTGTTCAAGTCCATACTCAAACACCTGATAATCAGGAGGCCTGGCAAGAATAGGCCTGGCAGGAGACCTGGATCTGGCACGTGGAGGAGGCTCTTGCTCGGCAGGAGAATGATGTATGCGAGGTGAAGAAGAAGGCAGAAGACGATGCGGGCGGGGATAATGAAGCTTGTTGTCATTAGGGTCACGGTCGGACTGTGAACTTAATTCTGTAAGAGGAAATACAGGATTAATTTTTCTTTTCAAGAACGTACTTGTGTATTGGGATGTCCCTTAGATGTCCCTTAGGTAGGGATTTCTGTGTGATGTTCAAGCGTGTCATTCTCTGATTC
>CAKNWV010085310.1:0-11439 GCA_932074545.1 Andricus pictus | reverse complement strand
GTCTGTTTCTTTTTGCAGAATTAAGTTCACAGTTTGATTGTTTGCCTAATGGCGCACCTATTCCTGGTGTTGCTCGTGGCGAACCATCTTCTTCTTCTGGCAGGAAAAATTCTCCTGCCAGGGTTTTATCCCCTGCCAGTTCTCTTCATGCAAGGTCCAGGTCTCCTCCTGCCAGCAATATCGCTCCATCTACCAATCTTCCTCTTTCTGACGTGCTTGGATATAGACACGATCAGCTTCAATTCATTCGGCTTATTTCCAATAGGAATGCGAACCGGATTTTCGAACTGAGAAGATATACTTTTCCTGTAGATAGACAAATTAAAGTACTCGCAGGACATAAAGTCTTTCCGCCCGTCCCACCCCAGGAACAACTTGTATTATCAACATCCGATGGAGACGTTTTTGCAATATTGATGAGTAATAATACACTAGCTGGAATATATAAACATAATCCTCGCACCAAATCTAAAGGACGGGTAAAAATAAACATAGAAAGCGGCACAATCACCCTATTGACCCCAGATGAAATCGATGAAATTCCAGTAGGCTCCGTTCGCCGCATCTTACATGATTTTAGAGTAGAGCATGTAAACCAAAATGTTGAGTAAGTTACTTTTCAAAATATACTAGTTATTGTTACGTCACATTTTTAGTAGATTTTGTAGTCGAGCATGTAAACCACAGTGATAGGAAAGTTATATTTGAAGTCACTACAGTAGCTTCTTGTAATAAAAATATTATTTTAGTCGCTTTCTTTGATAAATGAAAACCGAGGACCTAAGGATTTCTGGATTTTATTTCATTTTTAAGACTCCTTTCAGTTCACTCTGAATTATTTGCAATTTCTTTGAAATCCTCTGCATTTAATGGGTCTTTTAAGGATTTTCTACTTTTTCCGTACATATTGAAGACCTTTAAAGTGGAATAGAATTCTTATGGATTTCATTTTTTAATATATGGTAAATGGTGAAGTGCGATGTTATGCGTATGAGTAAATAATTGATTATAAGTAGAAAGAAAGATATGATATGACATATTTTAGACCAGATGAAAAGACTTGTTTTTTCTCAAGATTATATTATCACGGATTTGTACAGAAAGGATACTTATAAGGGCAGATATGAGTCTAACGAGTTTGAATACTTGTAGCAGAAATGTTCTTTATTAAGAGAGAGGGTAAATAAATATCAACAATAATTGTTAGGAACATGATTCTTTCATCCGACATATTGGTTTTTGCATTTAAAAAATGTGATTCTTTTTATTTGAATCACTCTGAATGCTTAAACCAATTTCTTTTAATAAAAAATTATGGAAAACCTGCTGCGAATTTAGAAACATTTGTGCTTATCTCAGAAACGTCTTCGTTTCAGGTCCGAGTTTCCTGTTTTAAGATGCATGGCTCCACCTACCAGGCTTCCTTCTTCTGACGGATCTGTGTATGGACTTGACCAACTTCAGTTTATCCAGCTTGCTTCCGTTAAAAATCCGAACAGAGTATTCGAACTTCGGAAATACACTTTTCCTGCAGATAAACCAATTTTATTACTCGCAGGACCGAATCAATATGTGCCGATACCAAAGCAAGAACACATTGTATTGTCAACATTTTCTGGTGATGTCTTTGCAATATTGTCGAGTAGTACCTATCTTGCTGGAATATATGGCCACATTCCGCGCACTACCAGTAAAGGACGCGTAAAAATAAACATGCAAAGTGGAACTATTACCCCATTGACCACAGATGAAAAAGTGGAAACTCCAGTAGGCCGCCTTCGCCCCATCTTAAATTATTTTACAGTACAGCATGTGAACCACAATAACCCACGTCATTTAATCAGTTAGAAAATTGTAAAAATGAAAAAAAAATGTTTTTGATCCAAAGCCATCTTAAACTATGACGATTAAGTTGTAATTCAAATTAATAATACAATCTTAATGTATTATGGTTCCCAAGTCTTCTATCTTTTGCCCATGTCCCAGCCGGTCATTTTCGAAAGCAGATAAAAAATCTGTTTAATTTCCTCGCCAAAATTTTTCTTCAAGACAATTATTATAGGATAATAATTATTTACTTATAATAACTTTCCTGTGACACAAGGTCCCTTTCGGATATGTGGAACTCAATCTAAATCAATCTCTAAAGTTTAGGGATTGATTTCATATACAAGGTTATTCATATGCGCGCTTTTACGTTGTCAGATTTTCATTTTCTAATAATCAAAATATCAATTATTTGTGAAAATAGTTAAAATATATTAAATACCAAGAGTTCTAAATAATTTTTTAAAGAATTAAATCATTTACTAAAGTTAGTCAAATACTGTTATGTTTTGATTGAGTATATATTATTTATCTTCAATCACATTTCGGTTATATTTGAGAAAATTACATGTATAATTTTTCGATTTAAATTATAATTAGCATAACAATTTTTTTCTTTCTTCACAGATTTGATTAAAACTGCAACTATTTGGTCTGAAATTAAAACCTTTTTTGGTTGAGGATTCAACTATTTTATTGAAAATTTGTCTTTTTTGATAACCTCAACTTTATATGATATAAGATTTAAACCTTCTTTTAGAGTCAATATCAACTACTATATTTTACATTCAAAATTCATCTTTCTTTTGTGAAAAATGCAGCTGCTAGGTTGAATGATAAAAAACTTTGTTAAAAATTCGATTTTTTGGTTGAACGTTTATTTTAGATCAAAATTTATTTGTTGGTTAAAGCTTTAATTATTTTGTTGGAAATTCGTCTTTTTATGCATAAAATTGCTCCTTTTGTTCGAAAAATGGTATGTTTGGGTAAGGCTCCAACTATTTTATTACAAATTTGTTTTAAAATTACGTCAACTATTTTTTATTTGAAGCTAAAATCTTTTTTTGGTTAAAATATCATATGTTTCATTTTTTATTCAGGATGCTCTTTCCTGATTACAGAAATCAATTACTTGGTTAAAATTTTCACTACTCCTTTATAAAGTCATTTTGGTCTTATATGATAGAAAATTAATCTTCCTGGTAGAAACATCATGCATATTGTCAAAAATTCATATTTTTTTTATTAAAAAATTTAACTCTTTTGTAGAAAATTTGTCTGTTTTGGAAAATATTAAATATTTTTTGGGTTAACACTAGAAGGACGAGCATTTTCTGATAATTTTTTAATGATTTCTGAATTTTTTTTTTTTTCTAAGTGCTCATCCAATGTTTCCGAAAAAATGGTCAAATACTCCTATTTATAAATAATTTAAAATCACAAAACGTCATCTCTCTGCAAGCAACCGCTGCGGAGATTTACCACTTTAAAAATCGAAAGGGGTCAAATGAACCCGCTCGGGACTTCTAATGTTAAAACCGCAACTGGTTGAAAATTAATCTTCTGCTGATCAGGATTCAACTATATCGTAGAAATTTGATTACTTTAGATAATTCGTCTGTTGTTCATCTTTTCGTCTCAAAATTGAAAAATTTGGTTGAAAATTATAGTTCTTCATGAAAATAAATTTGGATTTAAAATATAACAATCATCTTATTTATATTTAAAGCCATTCACGTTTAGGTATTATTAAATTTAAAATCGATTGATTTTAAACCTAACAGTAAATACAAGCACGCAGTACTCGAGTTACGTCGGCGGTTTTTCTTTTTCTAATATTAAAAATAGAAATTATTTGTAAAATTAATGATAATGTTCCAAATACTAAAGTTCTAAAAAATGTTTAAACAAGTTAAATACTTCATTAAATGATCAATTCTAGTTAGTAAAATATTGTTAGTCAAATCCTGTTATAGTTTAATTTTCAATTTTTTTTAAACTTCAATCAAAAATCGCGTTTATGTTTGAGAAACTGACATGTGTAATTGAGGATTCCAATAATATTTAATTTTAAACTTCTAGAAATTGTCTTATTTTTAAAGTTTATGAAATCCAAATTGCTCATTTCAAACCGCTATTAATTTAAAATTTCTCCTTAGCAGTCCAATTCTAAACATATCTAATTATATTTCAGGGTAGCTTCTGGTATTTTTTCACTTAAACAAAAATTTTTAGATTAAGAAATTTTAGACTAAATAGTCAAAAAAAAATCTATGTATTTCTAAATCTATGTATTCATTCAAATTCAATCACCTACAGATAAGAATAAAGAAATTAAGGAGATACACCGCTTGATTGTTCCCAAAGTTGACTCTCTTGATGAATCTAAATTTTTCTTGTGGACAGATATACGAAATATAAACATGAATAAGTTAGCAGAACAGGTTTGGCGCCTATTATTAAGGACATAACGATTGATATAACATATATAAACTCTGATTAAGCACCATGATGTGAATTTGATACACTGAAAAGCAAATTCGTTATTCACGTACAAATCAGTTTTCCTTCTAATTGCCAAATATGAGGATCGTTTTTACTGTGGTCTTTACCTTCATAGTGATAATTAGTTCCATTGGTAAATATAATTTTACACTAAATTAAGTATCTTAAAAACGTTGTCTAGCTTTCCGAAAATAAAAATATTTGCATCGCAATATTGATTCTATCCTAATTGTTATTTGTTTTAAAACGCTATTTGAGTTTCTCCGAAATCCCTATTGTTTCCCGAACAGGTTTTCGTTCCTGGTAGAAATCTTTAAAAAAAGCACAGTTTTTCATAAACATAAAGCTCACATGCATGCAAGTTCAAAAAAAGATTTTCAAGAAGTAGTCGGTTATTTCTATCTAATTTCATGCTTTGCGTAATTCTTTACTTCTCTATCAAAAGTTACACATTAAGACTTTATCAGATCTTACCAGCACAACACTTATATTGAATTATATATTTCGGAATGCCAGAAATTGTTATCAAATTCTCTTCGCATAGAAATCTTACACCTTTCTATCAATAGTTTCTCATTACAATTATAATTAATCTTATTACCACGGGACTTGTTTCAAATTTGATGTTATAGAATCTTAGGAGTTTTTGTCCAGCAGTATCTGACGAGAAATTTTATACTTTTTTTATCAAAAATCTGATATTTATATCAAATAGGATTTGAAGCATATCTGATGTTGCTAAAAAATACTCTATTGAAAAAACGAAAGCATTACTACAAAACTAATTTATACTGCAAACAGAACGAATTAGCTCGGTACTCTGGTAGATTATTATTAGCAATACAAAAACATTTATTCTTAAAACAAAATGTAATCCTCTGTTTCTTCTTGCAGAATTAAGTTTACAGTTTGATTGTTTGCCTAATGGCGCTCCTATTCCTGGGGTTCCTCGTGGCGGCCAATCTTCTTCTGGCAGGCAAAATTCTCCTGCCAGGTCTATTTCCCCTGCCAGTTTTCTTCGTGTAAGATCCGGGTCTCGCACTGCCAGAAATATAGCTCCAGCTACCGTGGTTCCTTTTTCTGATGTGCTAGGATATAGACTGTACCAGCTTCAATTTATTCGGCTTATTTCCAAAAGGAATCCGAATCGGCTTTTCGAACTCCGAAGATACACTTTTCCTGCGGACAAAGGAATTAAAGTACTCGAGGGACGTAGTGTATATCTGCCGGTGCCAGCGCAAGAAGAAATTGTACTATCAGCATCCGATGGTGATGTTTTTGCAATATTGACGAGTAATAACACTTTTGCTGGAATATATAAATATGATCCTCACGTGAAACGCAAAGGACGAGCAAAAATAAACATAGATAGCGGCACTATTTCCCCATTGACCCAAGATGAAATCGAGGAAATTCCAGTGGGCACCGTTCGCCGGATCTTAAATGATTTTAGAGTAGAGAATGTAAACCACAATGATGGGTACGTTACTTTACAAAATAAACTAATTATGGTTACGTGACATTTCTAGTTAATTTGGTTTTTGAGCATGAAAAACACAGTGATAGGTAAGTTACTTTTTGAGTCACTACAATAGATTTCCTTTCAGCATACTCTGAATGTTTCACAATGTCCTTTAAATCTACTACACGTATTGAATCTTTTAAGAATTTTCAATTTTTTTTAATTTACCTTAAGGCCATGTGACGAGTGGGTCACGTGACCGGTTTCCTACCTTACCGACACTATTTTTTATTTGTAAACTTATGTTCACACGAATAGCCTCATCGAGTTGAAAATTTGGGATAATAAATAGGAAGCACTAAGAAATGCGGCTCTGGTCCTAAATTTTTATAATTATGAATAAAGCAAAAAAAAATTATTTACAAAAAAAACTTTTTTCATAATCATAAAAATTTAGGACCAGAGCCGCATTTCTATGTGCTTCTCATTTATTATCCCAAATTTTCAACTCGATCTGACTATTCGTGTGAAAATAAGTTTACAAATAAAAAAAGTGTCGGTGAGGTTAGGAAGCCGGCCACGTGACCCACTCGTCACATGGCCTTAAATACTTTGAAACTAAACTTGGATTTTTATGGGTTTTAGGTGTGATAAACTAATTTTAAGAAAACATTTAAGAATATTTTAAATAATTTTAAATGATTTCCTAAAATATCAAAAAAGAGTGACGACAATATAGAAGAAAACATTCTCAATATGGCAAGTTTGCAAAATTGTAGACAAATTTCCAATAATTCAAAAGATATTCAGAATATGAGAATATTTAACAAAACTTTGCAACAGTACAAAAGATTTTCGCATTTTTGAAAATATACAAACATAATTTTAAACTAATAATTATTTCAACAAATTTTCGAAAGATTTAATTTTTAAAGATTTGAAACCACAAACTTAGAATCTTTTTAGGAATTTTGAGAGATTTCAAGATAATACAAAATTTTTCTTAAGATTTGTGGGAGGGTTTCAAAACCTTTTATAATTTAGGACTATATTTAAAAATATTTTTAAAAAATCCGAAAGATTAAACTTTACAGAATGTTTTCAAAGTTTCAGGAAAAATTATAATTAGTTTAAATTATATTGAAAAGTTTATTAAAAATTTAAAAGTAATTTAAAATTTAAAGATTTCAAAAAAATTAAAATACAATGTAGATTTTTGAAAACTGCAATACAATATAGAAGTCTTTTTAAAATATTTAAGTTTTGGAAAGAATAAAAATATCTTTAAATTTTTAAAAATGGATAAACTGATTTTAAATTTGTTTTAAGTGCGCGATTAATGATTCCAGTATATCTAAAAAGTGGTGTAACATTGATGTCGAAAACCTGATTGGCTCATCACTGCTTAAAGTTATTATGTATCCTAAATTTTAAAGTTTGAAAATTAAATCTCCAACCAATTCCTTTCAATATCAAAATCATCGAAAACCTTATGCGAATTCAGAAACATTTGTGCTTATTTTATATATCAGGTCTTCTGCTGCCGAGGCTTCTCTTCGTGTCAGACCCATGTTTCCTGTTCCCAGGTGTATGGCTCCACCTACCAGGCTTCCTTCTTCTGACGGATCTGTATATGGACTTGACCAACTTCAGTTTATTCGGCTTAGTTCCGTTAAAAATCCGAACAGGGTATTCGAACTTCTAAAATACACTTTTCATGCAGATACACACATTTTATTACACGAAGAAAGGAATCAATATGTGCCGATACCAAAGCAAGAACACATTGTATTGTCAACATTTTCTGGTGACGTATTTGCAATATTGGAGAGTAGTAACTATCTTGCTGGAATATATGCATATATTCGTCGCGTTGGCTCTAAACTTCGGGTAAAAATAAACATGCAAAGTGAAACGATTGCCCCATTGACCGCAGATGAAAGGACGGAAGCTTCAGTTGGCCGCCTTCGCCCCATCTTAAATTATTTTACCGTAAAGCGTGTAATAGACAATCATCCACGTCATTCAATCATTTAAAAGAATGTAAAAAAGATGTTTTTATTTAAAGCCATCTTTAAATATTAAATATTATTTCAATAAAAACGCTAGATATTATGGTTCGCAAGACTTCGATCTTTTGCCAATGCTCCAGAAATTCTGTTATGCAACCGGCCGGTTTTCATATCTTTGTCTGCCTGTTTGGGGGATACGAAGTTCTCGTTTGTCGGAGGGGGTATTTTGCCGGCCACGGCCGTAAAAGTATACTTTTACGGAGAGCGCGCATGCGCTTTTGGTCCAATCGGCTCTCTCTCTCTCTCTTGTCTCTCTCTTCTGATGCATGTGCGGTACAGACGACTGATATTCGTAGACTGCATAATACAGTTGTACAGAGCACGCCGGTCAGCAACACGCAGTAAAACGTGAGTCGCGATGGCAAATGATAATCAGATGGACAGTTTATGCTGTGCACTCCACCTCACTTGCGAGATGGAGCTGACAATCAACTTTCAACCAATTAGTTGATAATTGGTTGAAAGTTGATATTTTTTGCTGAGTCGTAACACAATATACTACTCACCCAAACTTATGAATTTTGAACAAAAACGATGAATCTTGAACTGGAATAGTTGAATTTTATACCAAAAATATTAATTTTTAACCATAAAGATGAATTTTCTACAAGAAAGACGAATTCTCCACAAGGTATATAGATTTTTAAACAAATAGTTTCATTTGTAAATAAGAGATATCAATTTTCAACCAAATAGTTGAACTTTCATCCAAAGAAGATGAATTTTCAACCAAAAATGGAATAGTTACAGTTTGTATAAAAAATCTAATTATTAACCAAAAATATAACGGGTTTTAAAGAAAATAGTTAAATTTTCATTTGGAATACCTCAATTATTAGTTTAAAAAATTGACTTAACAAAATAGTTGCATATTCAACCAGAGATGAAATTTCTATTAAAATGTTGAATCTTCAACCAACAAAAATTAATTAATTAATTAATTTTTTACAACGAACGATGTAACAAAATTTTTTATTATAATTCAGAAGAATTTCATCTTTGAAATAATACCTCCACTCTCTCTAAAAACTACTTCAAGTACTTTCTTTTTCTAAAATTTGGAAGAGGGAAGGTAAAGAGGCAAGGTATAGTCAAGATTAGTATCAAATATTAAGAAACTATTTTTCCTCAATGGGGGATGATGACGTCTTTGCAATATTGTCGAGTAATAACACTTTTGCTGGAATATGTAAACATAACACTCACGTGAAAGATACAGGTCAGACAAAAATAGTTCTCTTTCTCCTGCCAGACTGCATTCTTTGCTCAGGTTTCCTCCTGTCAACAATATGGCTCCACCTACAAGGCTTTCTTTTTCTAACGTGCTGGTATATGGACTTGATCAGCTTCAATTTATTCGGCTTATTTCCAAAAGGAATTCAAACCAAGAACAAATACTATTGGCAACGTGCGATGGTGACGTCTTTGCAACATTGACGAGTAATATTACACTTGCTGGAATATATAGACATAATCCTCATGCAAAACGTAAAACGCGGGCAACAATAAACATAGAAAGTGGCACAATTACCCCACTGACCCCAGATGAATTCGAGGAAATTCCAGTGGGCCCCGTTCGCCGCATCTTACACGATTTTAGAGTAGAGAATGTAAACCACAATGATGGGTGAGTTACTTTTCAAAATAAATTATTGATAGTTTAGTTATAAAAATTCATATAATTGTAAAATATATTTAGATGTTTTTAATTTTTGAATAAAATATAGATTTTAAAAGATTTCGAAATACAATCTTCATGGTTTTTCAAAATTTTGAATAGTTTCAAAATAAAAGAAAATTTCTCAAGTTTCCTGAGAATATTAAATGTGACTCTCTATCTTAAAAAATTAATTTTAAGGTAATATATAACAAAGTTTTAAAACATAACGAAATATTTGCAAAATTATCAAAACCATATCCGGTAGACTTATGTATTATTATTATTAGAAATTTTTATTATGTATTGAAAAATCTTTTTTGGTTGAAAGTTCATCTCTTTTGGTATCAATATAATCTTATTTGATTAAAATTGCACATTTTTTATTCAAATTTGAAAACTTTTTTAGACGACTATTCACCTATTTTGTTGAAAATTCGACTATTTGGATGAATTCAGATCTTTTTGATTAAAAAATTTAAATATTTTTTATTTAAGTATCAACTATTATCTTTGTCGTCAAAAATTCATTTTTTGTTTGTTTAAACGCTTAACTACTTGGTTGTTAGTTAAACTACTACTAATGCACAACTCGCTCGACCTCAACCTTCGGCACTAGCAACCTTCTCCCCACCATGAGAGCCCCCGAGAAATAATCAAATAAACCAAAAACTAAATATTCATTCGAAATCTTTATTTTGCATTCAAAATTATCTTTCCTCTTAAAGCATTCAACTTCAAGCAATTCATGAACCTAGGCTAGGACTTCCGGCATATCTAATAAAGTGGCATGACGATAAATCTTGGAAATGTCGTAGTCATTGCTGTTGCAAACCTGATTGGCTTTTCATTACTTGAAGTAGTTGGATATCATAAATTTGAAATTGAATAAATATAATTTCTTAACTATTACTTTGAATAAAACGTCGCCGGATTTTCGTTTTCTAATAATTTAAATAGAAATTAGTTGTAACATTAATGGTAATAGTTTTTTATATACCAAGAGTTCCAAAAAGATTGTAAACGAATCAGATGATTTATTGAACTAATAATTCTAGTTAGTAAAGTATGTTTGTACAAATTATTATATTTGTAATTATAATAAATTTATGGATTCCAAGTTCTTTTAGGTATCTATAAATCTCAATTATCTCCGCGAATTTTTACAAGTTTTTATTTGCTGATCCGTAGGAGATAAGTCTTTCTGATATGTGCTTATTGCTCAAATATTCTTAGTCATATACTATTATATTCTTATTATTCAAATTTTAAATGTTTCATTTAATATCATTTAAATGTAAAAAAATGTATGGTCTATTTCAAATTGACAAGAATTGCTAAGTTTGCTCGTGAAATACATTCCTGAACCCTGTGACATGCAAAAAATGTATTTAATTGTACTTTTCAAAACTGAAATATTATTTCTGAAAATAAATGTAGCTTCGATGTATTCATTTGAATTTTATCACTTCAGCTTTTTTTATATTTAGAATCCATTTCTCTATCGTTTATTAACAGGGTTTAAATTTAAAAAAAAGACTATCGCTGACAATGTCGGTTATATAACTTTTAACAAATGTAACAAGAAATCATAACTCTCCCGAAACCCAGCAAACTTGCTTTCTGAAGAATGTGTGAGCAAGTCTAAAATAAGATAAAACCTCCAATAGAGTAACAAAAAAGTCTAAAAGTCTAAAATCTAAACAATAACAATTTGTTTAAATAATTATATTTGATGAATTCCATTAATATTTCGACACTACAAGTTAAAAGTAGAAAAAAAGTTTACAATTTTAGGAAAAACCGCAACTTCATAACATTATTAAAAGATCATATTATTAAAAACGATAAGAAATTGTTTAAATAGTAATGTCTCTTAACTTTAATGTAAGGTATTTTAATTTTTCGGATACCCT
>CAKNWV010085292.1:15706-28949 GCA_932074545.1 Andricus pictus | reverse complement strand
GCTCCTGCTACCATCAATTGCTCTTCCTGCCGAATGCTTATTAATTTTTACGAAAATTAACGTTAATTAATAATAATAATCATTTCCGGCTGTTTAATGTCACAGGATCGCTGTTTAAACTTTCTTTTTCAATAAGACAAAAAAATGCATTTATTTTTGTACCAAATGGAACTGAAGTCGGATTCAAACGTCCTGATACCTGGCTTTGAAGCTTTATTACTCGGCGAGAAATAATCGCAGAATGTTGAGACAAATACAGAAATATTCTACAACATTATGCGTGTAAAATGATGTAAGTTTGATTTTCGTCAAAAATTTGTTGACTTTCCTGTGACACAAAATGTGTGAAAAAACAGGAGAAATGACCCTCAACTTTAATTACGTTGAGTTTGAAGTCCTCCACACGTTCAGAAATTGGTACCAGCAATTTGGAAAAATTCATGAGTGTTCAGTAACATTTACTTAACAAATGAAAATTTGTTTTACGTTAATTTAATGATTATTTTGATTGGTAGAGCTACAAATGTAAAAAATAATTATCTCGGCTCTGAGCAGAGATTTCAAGCTTAACTCTAGTTTAAAGGAAGCTTCTCGATTCTGCGGATCCATCTTACAAGCTAAACGTTCAATAAAAATGATTAATGTCTTTATTAAAATCATCAGAATAATTACGACCTTAATGAGCTTCAATACTGGAAAACTCTTATTGAAAAAACGTCCTTTGTCAGCATTGTCCAATTTAAGCGTAAAAGAGATCCCTTCCAACTTAACATAGTAAAAGTTGAGGGTGATTTATCCTGTTTTTTCACACATTTTGTGTTACAGGAAAGTCAAAAAGTGTTGAACAAAATCAAACTGACATCATTTTACACGTATAATGTTGAGGAATAATTCTGTCTTAGACTCAACGTTCTGCGATTTTGTCTTGCCGAGTAATGAAGCTTCAAAGCCAGGTGTCAGGACTTTTGAATCCACTTTGGTTTAGGGAGTGCGTGATCAAAAGAAAATACATTGGGCTTTTTATACATGTTCTATAATTGGTCGCGGTTTCCCTTCCCTTATTCTTCTGGAATTCGATAGTTTGCACCGTATTGCATCTGTAATGAGGGCATCAAGGGCCTTGTTACCCTCATCACATTGAAATTGGCTCTTCACATAACCTGCAACATTCGTAAAGTATTATAAATTATAAGCAATTATCAATTTCGGTTTATGTTCAACAGTAACAATTTTTTTTGGATATACATATATCGCACTCATTTCCATAAATTCTTACATCTTATTGCTTTCACTTTTACTGGGTCCAAGTACGGCTTCGATTGCTGTCCTTTCCTCAAATTGCACTGTGCACCTGTCATGGATGAATTCTGCATTGTCTGCCTGTCGAAGAAATGAGACATCATGTCACTCGTCAATGTCCTCAGGCTTCTGTCATTCCACAGGTCTGCGTCTTCCCTCTTGACTGTGACTTCGTCTGTCAATTTTAGCTCGTTGCTATTGCAACGAGGATTTGAAATGCGCCTGATTTTCTGTAATAAGAATTCAGATAATATTTTTAACTGCTTAATTTCAAATTAAAACCTAAATTTAGAGGATTATTCGCTTACATTATTTATTTTCTTGAAGTCTCTTCTATTTCGGTTTTTGTCAATTTTTTTAGTGGAAACCTTCGTTGATGGAGAATGTTCCTATTGGAAAATTACAACATTATTAACAATACTGCAGGACAAAATAGAATTGCATTATTTAAACACGAAAAACTTATAAGTATTGAAAATGTACCTTTGACGCGATAGTTGCAATGTTTTCCATGTTGATGGAGTCGCGCACAGGTGAACACGATCCCTGTGAGCTACTGGGGACACATTCCATGGCTTCGATTTTACCTGTGGCGACCTTCCTTGATGCAGAATATTCCTGTTATAAGATTACAAGATTATTAGCAATACTGCATGATAAAATAGAAGTAAGTCATTTAAACGTACAAAAAAACTTATAAGTATTGAAAATGTGGTAGGTACCTTCGACGCGACAGTTGCACCGTTATTCATGTCGAAGGATTCGCGCACAGGTGAAAACGATCCCTGTGACGTACTAGGTTCACACTCCGTGAATTCACATTCCAAGCGCTGCTGTGAAATTAATAAAAAAGAAGCATACAAATTTCCGTTTCCCTGTCCATTTATTATTCTATAATATGGAATCCATGATAATTACTGCACAAACAAATTTCAAAAGGGCTTACATTTGAAACACCCGCAATAAGTTTACTTGTCCGACAGTCATTCCTGGAAATTGTTTCTACTTCCTTAATTGTAGGTCTCTGCAAAATCATTGTAAAATATGTATATGTATTATTATTATCAATAAAAAATTAAAAACAAATAATAACAAATACCTGTGATGAAGGCGCAGAGAATTGCTGTTCCTGTTGTTCGGTAACAAGTTTGAAAAACCCGGTCATCGTTTTTAGCAATTCCTGCTGCAGTGTGTTAGTCAATGCTGAACATGAAACAAAGAAGTTCATAATATGATGTATGTATATTATCAATCATTTTCTATAATTATGCAAAAAGTAAATATTAGAAATTACCTGTCATTGTTGTTGATAGACCAGCAATGACGATGTTCGTAAACTCTTCCGTCGGCATATTCTTCTCTTTCGCTGCTTTGTCTTCGTGTAATAATTCCTAAATAATCAATATTGTCATTAATTTTTTAAAATAAAACTTACCATAAATAATTACCAACACCATTACTTTTTGTAGAACTTACCGCGCAGTGAGACGGCATAGCTGGATCCACCGTGACGTTTTCCGTCGAACAATTCTCCCTATTTTCCGTTTCACTTGAAACCTACATAATAAATATGTTTAGTTTGTTTTTCAAATTAAAACGAAAAAAATTACGAGTACAATTGCTTCTCTCCGTAAACTTACTGGGTAGTTCAGCGGTATATTAGGATTTTTTATCAGGGTTTCTAACAGCAAATTCTGCCTTTTCCTTTTAGCTGCTTTCAGCGTCATGCTTTCCGTTTTCTTCGTAGTTTCCGTCACCTGATTTTTCTTCAACGTTATACTTGTTGTATAGGTCTCATCTTCGTAGGTTTTTCTTTTTAATGTTTTCCTATCCTCCTTCTTGCTGCCACAAACCCCATGTTTGTCGTAGACCTTACATTCTTCTGCCATTTTCTCCCACTCTGCAAGTTTATATTAAACACATATACATATTGTACACACTGTTTGCTGTAAAATAATCTACAAACTTTTCTCTTACCTCCAACATCAACAATTTTAATTATCCGCAGTTTCCATTCCGTCTCATCGTTAATTAATCTTCGCATCACTTTTGGTGCTCTAACTGTACATTGCGGCCAGTTTATGATAACTGCTTTCTCATTTCCCACAACATGGCTCCACTCGTCATCGGTGGGTTGGTTTTCCAACCATGAAGCGTATCCTACAATAGGATTATTCGCGCTTTCGTTCAGGGGTACAAACAAAATGCACAAATCTCCTGTCTCCTGCATGCATACAATGCGAAAAATGTGTGAAATTAATAAAATATGTATGAATGCATAAAATATGTATGAATGAACGTGATTGAAATAGCTTTTAACTATGTTTTTTATGTAGGTACGATTACGTTTGTATATTACCGTATAGTATCTACGTCCATTCTTCTTACATAGCACTATTTCAACCCCTAAAATACCGAAAACTACCCCTATAAGGGGGTCGAATGTACACCGGTACTATAAAAGTCGGTAGACTAGTTTTCAATAGTTTTTCAACAAACAGTGACGCTTCGACTCCTTACAATCGAAAAACTACCCCTATGAGGGGTGGAAAATACGTCATAAACAAGAATGTGTATACAATATTTTTGAATTATTTTTGCCCCCAAAGATAGAATCCGTTAGTGTCAATGTATAATAACTACGTTAATTATACTTAGCGACATTTCAACCCATAAAAACCGAAAAAGTACCCATATCAGGGGGTAGAAAGTACTTCATGGCCAAGAAGGAGGATAAAATATTATTTATTTTTTTTTTTTCTGTACATATGGTCACGCTGGTGACAATCTATAATAATTTCGTCGTAAATTATTCTTACTTAGCATCATTTCAAACCCCAGAATCCCGAAAACTACTCCTATCAGGGGGTAGAAACTACACCGGTACTATAAAAGTAGGTAGAATAGTTTTCAATAGTTTTTCATCAAACAGTGACGCTTCGACTCTTGAAAATCGAACAACTACCCCTACAATGAGTTATTGGGTTATGGGCTATATAACCCTTTATAGTGAAGGTGCTTGCATACACATGTACAAACACTAACACATACAGCCAAATATGCACGCACCTTCACTATGTAGGGATCCATAACCCATAACAATGAAAATACGTATGTTTCAATACCAATGCAAATTATTGTATGAATATTAATATCTTATAATGAGACATTTTTCAGGGTAGCTCACAATAAAATTTAAAGCAAAATAAGAAACAAATATTGAAGTAATCATGATAAATAAAATGTGTACTTTATTCTGCAATATCTTGATAAGCAATCCCAGACCGAGGTCGAATAATGAATGTAATATACATTTGATATGAAAGTGTTGAATATAATGTAGAAAATTTCACATTTTGGACAAAATCTAGTGCGAAGCACGAAACACGTGATGAGAATGTGTTCGTTAAAGCCGAAGGACCTTTAACAAAAGAGAATTCACAATCACCAAGTTACAGTTATCGATGCTTTGACCTTTAATTTTAAAAAGCCTGTGCACAAATGTGGGGGAATAAAAAGACAGAGCGCTTAGCAACAGGTAAATATATTATCGAGAGCGAAGCGGGGGAACCACCATTCGCGCGCCCTAGGCGTGCTCAAACTTGCCAGCGCAGCGAGCCGCGCACGATGAGAATGTGCCCGCGCGGCAGAGAGATTTTTTTTAATGCAGTTATTGAAAATGATTTATGTCAAGTAGTCATATAACAATTCGAAAAATCCATTGATTTGAGAACTGATTTCTGTCATTTCTTGTTAATAAATGCTTTGGATACCATTAAAGTATGGTAAATCCATTGAAATATGGTACGATGAAATCTCGTGAAATTTTATGAAATGTGAGATTTCAAATCCCATGAGATTATTGAAATCAATTAAACAGTACTTGGAATCTTCTTTAATTCCCTAAAATATTTCAAATCCTTTGAAATCTTTTGAAATCTCTTGGAACTTTTCAAAGCTTTTAAGAATTCCTTGAAATGTATCAAAATACCGTAAAATCTTTAAAATCCTTTGAAATCCCTTCAAATCCATGGCAATTCCTTGCAATCTATTTACATACCCTCCAATATTTCAAATCCTTATAGTGGAAAAATCTTTTTGCGCTGGTTAGCCCCAGACTACTCCGACTTTAACACTTTTGAAAAGTTTGCGACTACACGGTCTAGCCTCTATTTAGACACTTTTGTCAGACGTCAAAATATAAATAATAAGGAAATAGTACATATTATATAATAAACATTGTAGGCCATGTGATACATTGTAGACCAAATTACTCGGAAACATTTTATGGACAAAAAATATTTAAATTTGAAACAAAAATGAAACTTATTGGACGTAATAATAGTTCCTATAACATCCTAACTTATATATTAAATATAACGCTAGAAAAACGTATTCGCAGAAAATTCGCAAGCACCATGAATGGAACCATAACCACCTAAGTTGTAAACCGCAGGCGCTAACACTAGCACGCTCTACTAGAGTAGAGTGAACTAGATTATCGAATATTGCAATTTATATTTGCAACTACAAAAGAGGAATAATAATTTATTAAAAACAATATAATATAATATTCTTTTGAAACAGTGTGTTTCCACGCTGTGAATTTTTCGGAAATGCGCTGAAAAAAGCATGATGATTGACAATTAGCAATTTCTTGTTCTTCAAGGCTAACCAGCACCAGATCAGGGCCATACTAGACTGCCACGGCGAGAAAACAAAATTTATGTTTATAGTGTCTTGTGTTGAATAATTTTAGACACCTTGACAAATTTTGGACAATGTTTAATGGAATTTGGATGATTATGGCACTTAGAAATTGTTATTTTATGGGAAGCAGACTAGGGCCATATCTGGACCAGTCTAGACTGTCAAGATTAGACGGTCTAGAAGATGCCAGAATTGGGCCGGACCAGACTGTCAAGACGATAAGAAAAGAAAATATTTTTGTTGTGTTTCTTTTTTATATTGGGTAAGTTGAGACATCCTGACGATTTTTTGAAAATGGTGAAAGGCTTTGGCTAATTAACACTTAGAAATTTTTATGTAATCGGAAGGAGACGAGCGCTAGATCTCGGCCAGACTAGATTGTAAAAACTAGACAGTCTACACCACATGTGGGCCAGATCTGACATTAGATTGCCAGAATAATTTGTCACTAGGGTCACATATTTGTAAAATAAGCATGCATAGAAACGAATTGACACAAAATTGTTAGCATTTTATACAATCTTTCATAAGAATGAGATTTCTCTTACTTCATACGGTAGAGTCTGCGCTTTGGCTTCAAATAATTCTATACATTTCATACATAATACCTCAATTCAAATTGTCCTACACACAATCTTATTATTCTCTTGCACTGCCCAGGTGGCAATTTCTGTACACCGTCGGCATGCACCACCGAGGGAATACTGGCTCAGTACTGGTTACAGGTACAGATAAAAGGAAACGCCCAGTTCTGTATAACCGTTGGCTCCACGATCGGGACAGTTCTATGCCGACAGTATAAATATTAAAAAAATGAATATAATGCGATTAAAATATGGTGACTGTCCTAAAATTTTGAAAAACTGTGAATACAACTGTTGCGAAAACAATTTTGTCCGATTATTTTTTTTTCAGGAGAAAACTACGTTCCATCATTATGTAAAATTGTAAATATTCGGTAAAATTATCATTCTTTGTCATTCTTAAAAGTTATGAATTGGTCTAAGACATTATTTTAGTTATATTCCCCTTGACAGTTACTTTATTTTACATCTACAAACAGTCATATTATAATAAATAATTAAATAGGAAATGAGAGTTTAAAATTTGGTGTTATAACTTGTATGCATTCAAAGCTGATCCAATAATATTTGTTGAAAAAATACAAGCAATTCATTTATTTTTAAAATATCTTTTTTGTCATATCGTTAGAGTGCACTATAGTTGGTGTTGAAATGAACACCAATGCTATAGAGTCGCATGATGATGAATGGATAAAGTCCTAAAAAAATGCAATGGTTTTTAATTTTTTTTTTAAATTACCTACGGGAATTGGGACACCTACAGCTTGCCAGTAGAGATCCGGTACTGGTGTACAGTACCGCATACCAGTAGGGGAAAGTGGGGTATGGTGCAAGTGCGGGGCACGGTGACATTTGTAACTAATGCTCATGTTTCTTTATTTTAATATTAGTTTTTTACGTAAAATAGCTTTCTTTAGTACTCAAGAAAGCTATTTTGTGTGAACAAAATAATATGAAAATCGAAAAACACGAGCGTTATTGGCAAAAGTCACCATACGCCGCACTTACATCATATCCCACTTTCCCCTACTGCAGAAGTGCAGAGCGTTACAGCCAGTACTAACCCAGTACAGACGCCCAGTACTGGGACTCCGTCGATCTGTGCTGGGCCATCACATGGCCGGTCCTATATTTCCACTTGGGTGTGACCGTCCATCAACCCATAAATGCACTGGTCTCAAAATTATATTCCTTACTACAACCTAATTTTAGGTATTATTTAACTACATTTTGCCTCATTGTATTTACAGAATCTATGCAAATATTTGAAGCCCAATTGCAACTTTTAACAGCACGTTCCGTAAAAGTAAGAGAAATACCGTATAGTCATTTTGAACATTTTAAAAAAGGTTTTTTTTTACAGTAAAAAATCTTTTCTTACACATAATTAAAACTTCATGCAAGAATAGAAAAGACTCCTCAACTCGAGACGAATTAATGGACCTGTTGTATTAATGAAGGTTTTTTAATGAACAATCATTAATGCTTCCTCCATATGAGTCTATGAGGTTGCGGTCATCGCCCGACTCGCACCCGCTGACCTGCTACGTATACCCCCACAAGCGAGTTACCGCTCACTTGCTTTTGCAAAGCATATCTGCCATCGGATTAGAGGCGGACATACCTGAGAACTCGATATTAGTATCCATTGTACTTATACTCCCTTTGTATTCAAGACTCATTCATAGATTGCGTATACATTACTCTAATTTGGAAGTATCCTTAATATAAAATCTCTAAACGATATTCTTGATTTCGATAGTCACGATTATATCGTTTTTGCCTGCTGTGGGTGTGACACGAGGCATCATCGCGACTATTGGGTATTTTTCTAAATTCAAGGAATTTTCAAGAGCGTTAAACAATTTCAAGGTATTTCATTAGATTTCAAAGAATTTGAAATATTTTGATTTATTGTGAAAGATTTTAAGGAGGTTTTAATTAATTTCACTAATTTAATAGGGTTTCAAATTGATATATATTGTAGGAAAATATTTGAAACAATTTCAGAAGATTCCAAGGAATTTTAAAAAATTCTAAGGAATTTTCAATTGGTTTCAGTAAATTAACTGATATCAGATGATTTAAAAAGATTCTGAGTCATTTTCGGAAGCTTTGAAAACTTTTAAGTGATTTTAAAGATTGCAAAGAACTTGAAAGATTTTAGGGAATTTTTAAATATTCGAAAGAATTTTGTATTTATTTCAATAATTTGAAGAAATTTCAAACGATTGGAAATATTATAGGGTGTTTGGTAGAATCTAAGGCATTTTCAAGATATTTCAATAATTTTTATGAATTTCAAAAGATTTTGAAGGCTTTTAAACGTTTTAGGTTATTTTTAAAAGATTCTACAGAATTTTCAATTGATTTAAGTAATTTAATTGCATTTCAGATGGTTTAAAAAATATCAAGTGATTGTAAAATATTTCAACTGAATATATATATTTCAGGAAACTATTTTAGAGAATTTCAGAGGATTCCAAGGAGTATTTTTTATTTCAAGAATTTGAAGGAATTTTAAAGGACTGCGCATATTTTAGGGCATTTGAAAAGAATCCAGGGGATTTGAAAGAGATGTCGATAATTCCAATGAATGCCAAAGGTTTTAAAGGGTTTGAAATATTTTAGGATATTTAACAGATTTCAAGGAATTTTTTACTAATTTTATTAATTTAATTGATTCGAAGGGATTTTAAGTATTTTAAAGTATCTTAAAAGTCTATAAGCTATTTTCGGAAGCTTTAAAAAGTTTCGAGTTATTTTATAATATTTAAAATAAATATTTAGGAAAATTTAAAAGATTGCAAGGAATTTTTAAGAGTTCTAAAAAGTTTAAAGTGATTTTAAAGAACTTGAAATGTTTTAGGGAATTTTGTAGGTTTCAACAATTTCAAGGGATTTTGAAGGATTAGGAAAGTTTTAGATAATGTCAAAAGAATGCAAGGCTCTTTCAAAATATTTACATAATTTTAGAGAGTTTAAATTTTTTAAGAGGATTTGAAAACTTTTAGAGTAATTCAAAATACTCCAAGGAATTTTCCATTCATTTCAGTAATTTAATTGATTTCAGAAAATTTGAAATATATGAGAGTATTTACAAAAATGTTACGGCATTTTCGAAAGCTTCACAACATTTTTAAGAACTTAAAAAATAATTTAACGGTTTGAAACCTTTTTTAGTATTTCAAAAGATTGTAAGGAAGTTTCAAGTTTCAAGTGATTTTGAAGATTGCAAAGGACTTGACAGATTTTAGGGAATTTCTGATGACTCCAATGAATTTTTTTTAGTTGGATAATTTGAAGGAATTTCAAAAGATTTGAAATATTTAAGGCTGTTTTTTAAATTTTCATTTGATTTTAAAGAGATTTAAAACTATCAAAGAATCCAAGGAGTTTTCAATTGATTTCACTAATTTCATTTATTTTACAGGATTTGAAATATTTTTGAGTGCCTTAGAAGATTTCAAGCCATTATCGGAAGCATCAAAAACCGTCAATTTTCAAGTAATTTAAAAATATTTCAAATAAATATTTAAGGAATTTTAAAAGGCTCCAAGGCATTTCCAACAGATTTCAATTTTTTTTAATTTCAATAATTTGAATGAATTTCAAAGGATTGGAAATATTTTAAAAGATTCTAAGGCCCAACACAGCGGGACAAGTGGCAGCAAAAAAGTACCCTTTTGATGACAATAGTAATTCCAGAAGCAAGGTATCTTCAAGACGTTGAAACGGTCCTGCTTCGTTCAACCACATCTGTTTCGGCCATTTGGAATTATTATTGTCATAGAAAGTGTACTTTTTTTCTGCCACTTGTCCCGCTGGGTTGGTCACGCGCCCAGACTGATTAACGTCAGAAATATTTAAAATTATATCTCTTGAGTAAGAATGATTTTATCATCAATTTAATTATTGCACTGAAAGCCCAGGATAAAACTCATATCATCATTCGTTCGCAAGATAAAGTTTTTGTAAATAAACCACCGTATAAAGTAAACTATTGCATATTTTTGCATTTGGAAAAATGCACTGTATTCAGCAATGTTCAAAGAATATCTGTGAATTTTTTTTAGATTTTTCCTAACGTCGCCCTCCTTCTGGGAACAGGTCAAAGTCGACCCTTGAAAAAGGAGGCCGAAAAACCCTGTTTTTTGGGGCAAGAGACTTTCAGCTTTCAGATGCTTTTTATTAGATATTTCAGAGAATTTTTGTGTGCGAGTTGCAAGCAAAAAAAGTGAGGGGCCTATACCTTTGGACCCGTCTTTAGTTAGAATTTAAATTATTCAGTTTTGAACAATTTTAAACGGTACATTGAAAACTTCGCAAATTTTACCATTTTTAACGTTTCAAAAGTAAGATTTGACTGCAATTTTTAATATGTCAATTTGCAATAATTCGTCTAGGTCACAGAATTTGAAATTGATCAAATTTACACGTTTCACATATTCTTCATTTTTTTAACGTTTTCAATTTAATATTCATTAACCTTTATGATTTTAAATTTAAGGATATCGTGCAATTGGGCTGATTCAATGTACATATTAATGGAATAATTAAGTTTAATCTTACAATAATTGAAATAGTGTTTGTAATAAAACATTTTAATTTGACGTATTTTCAAGGTTACACTTGCCTTCAATTTTCTGAACTGATGCAAATCTTACTAAAAATAATATAGCTTTGATAATATTTGGTCATATATAACAAAAAATATTTATTGTAATATTTCTTTACTACTAAAGAACTGATTACACCGAGTTACACGCAAATCCCACTCAAGCACGAAAACTCTTGTGATCACTTGACATGGACTCCAGCTTCTATAGAATATCGTGATTTAAGAACAATTTATTTTTGCTTAAATCCAACTTTTTAACATGATGCATAATCTAAAAATCAATTATTTTTATCGATTAGTTTTAAGATTGTAATTTAAGAATTCTTCCATTTTCAAACAAAGTTTGCAATTGCTTAATTTTTAACTCTTCAAGTTTCAATTCATTAATCTTGACAATTGCCAATTATAAAGCATATAATTTTCCAAGTATTTAAAGTATTTGAACTTTTATGGTTCACGATATTTTAAATTCTGAAATTTTAAACGGTGAAAATGGCAGTGACGTTTTTTGAAACAAAAATCACATTTTTAGTAAAAAAAAATCTATCCAATCTCTTTGAATGTCACTTGATATTACATGATATAAATAATATGCATTTTCCAAATAAAAAATCATTACAAATTTTACCATGAATTTTAAGCAATTTCTCTATTATTTTTAATCATTTCAATATTCTTAAAAAACTTTTAAACTTTGTTCAAAATCTTCAAAAAATTAATTTTTTTTTCATTATTTCAAATTTTAACTTATTTTTCAATCTTTTCAAATCTTTTTAATAAATAAATCATTTTAGTAATAAAATTTACGATTCTATTTACAATGTTCAGTTGAGGGGGGGGGGGGGGTTAAAGTCTGGAGGGTAAAAAAATCGATTTTTTTTTCTATTTAATTTTCTTGTAGTACAGCATCTCGAAAATATTCCCTCAAAATTTTAAGTTGATTGGAGCTAAACTTGCCAAGTTACAGAGCTGTAAGTCTCCGCCCCTCGAGCGGAGCACAGTAGACGTAGGCAGCAAGGGTCGTCTATGACCACCTTGAAGGTGGTCAAAGGCTATTTTGTGTCTCTCTTTTTTGTTTTTCTTCAGTCTCTTTTCTTGATTTATAGGGGAGAGCGGGGCATGGGTGGCACCCTAACTTTGAGTGCGTTTTTTAACACTATTGCTATTTTTTACACTGTCAACAAAAAAACAAAAATTAAAATGAATGTTTATAAATGAAATTCAATTGGAATAAAAATTTAAAACGAACGCGTTTAATTTGTAGAAATAAAAATAAGCAGGCGTCAAAGTGGGGCACAGTAGGTCTCTGCGGGGCAGGCAATGTCATCCAGGTGAGGCACAAATGGCACGGTAAACTCCCGAATAAAAGCGAGATCGATTAATGGTACTTTCTTTAATAGTTTTATTAAATATAAATAAATAAAATATAATATATTTTTTATTTAATAATTAACTTTGATTATTTTTTGTAAGTTTTAGGATCCAGCTGATAATTATTAAAATACTAAATAAAGAAAAGTCAAATAGAATAGCAGTACATTAATTTCAAACTTAACTTTTTCATTGGGAGGACTAGAGGCATGTTTAATGTGGGATTGCAAGGTTGATCTAGGAATGCCATACTTTGTTGCTGTAGCTTTGATGGATTCTCCATTAATTGCACAATCAATGGCCAATTTCAATTGACCATCTGTATAACTAAATATTTTTTTTTTTTTTTTTTGTATAGTAACGAACCATTTTTTCTACTTAAAATAACACAAACAAAATATTAGGTTAAAAATGAGCTGTTCTCTCTGAACACAGCTTAGAACGGCGCGAGTGTGACATGTCGTGCCCCACCTTAGGGTGCCGATCTCTGCCCCACCTCAATACTTTTTTTATTTTTTAAATAACTATTTAACTACATGTTTGAGAGAAGTAATTAAAAAAAAATCCAAAATTATGATCCAAATTTCAATCACTGGAATTTCATTTAATTTTTTACAAAATAACAAATTAATTGGTTTCAAATACAACTATACATTTA
>CAKNWV010085292.1:2880-15606 GCA_932074545.1 Andricus pictus | reverse complement strand
TTTTTTTACTTATTTTACAAGTTTTTAGAGGGGTGCCTAGCTTATCTGCCCTGACGGCAGTGCCCCGCTCTCCCCTAGGAAGGACCATCGTCTATGAACTTTTTCCGTGCCTAAAACTTCAAACGTGTTTTTCTCAAAACTACATTTTTGAAGTCGGTGCACAGTCTCTCTTAAAAACTATTGCAGCGTTATTCACCAAATTTGGTATACACTTTTCACAGATATATCGCAAGAACACAACGGTCTTGTTGATCAATTTTTTTGATTTTTTGCGATTTTACAGAAACAAAATGGCGGCTTTTTTAGGCAAAAAAATCGAATTTTTCAGTTTTTTGACCGCCAAAACCATAAAAAAATTTTTAAATTTAAACAGACCGTTCTGTTATAGGCATATATTTAATTTATCGAAATCCTTTTTTGTTTTTTGATTTCCGATGATCCGTTGAGGATCATCGGTGTCAGCACGGAAAATCTCTTAACAAGGGCTCGATTTTGTATATTTTTTGACCAAAATTTCATGAAATATTCTTTAAATATTTCTTAAATATGTACAAAAGTCTTGAAATGAATAACTTTTACCGTTGCTTCAGAAAAAATTTATGAAAAAACTCTTTTTTTTACCCTCTAGACTCCCCCCCCCCTAATGATGGGGGTATACTACCCCGGTCAGCGGGTGCGAGTCGGGAATCGGCCGAGGTAGCAAATACTTTTGCTATTTAGTCATAATGAAGTTTTATTTTGATGAGTGCTACATTACGTGTCATGCAATAGAATAAGCTTTCCTAAAATGAAACGCATTTGTACCCAGTGGGCACAAAATTTGGCGACGTCTTTACGAAATCGTTACGACATCTTTACGACATCCTATGTCCATGCCGTTAAGGTGTCTTTAAGATATCGTAAAGACGTCGTACGAGCTGACGATGTATTTACGATATCGTAAAGACACCCGTAAAGTCCCTTTCTATAATCTATAATCTAAATGATCTTTCCGAGATAGTGGTTCCGTTCGATACGATACGATCTCGTGATCGTGTCGGGATCGCGTCGGTTTTTTCTCGGGTCGGGATCGGCTTTTCGACACCCGTGATCGGTTTTCTCTCGGCTCGACTTTGGCTCCGAATGCGATATATCGACTCGGGATCGTGTACTCCTTCGCCTGATGTGTGTCTGTGACGTAGCGGTCCACAGAGGGTGAAATGAAAAACGAAATTCAAAATGACATTCAGAAAGCAATAATGCACCGATTGTAGCTTTTTTTTGGGTGAAAATTCAGGACTATAGTTCCTAGAAAACTTTAGAGTGGATATATAATTTTATTGTTTATTTAGTTTTTATGTTAATGCAAACAGCGAAAGTGTCGGTTCTTTGCATTTCATGATTTATCTCCTAGACAAAATTTGTATTATACTTCAAGACAGTGGGATTCAATGCACCGCGATTAAAAAAAGAAGAAAAAAATTCTTAGCTTGTGAAGTTAATTGTTATAAGCAAATTTTATTAATAAATATTCGACATTAAGGAATATTTGTTTTCAAAGTATATTCCTCCTCTAAAATTGCTTGCTTTTATTGTTTGGAATTTCGATGATACGTGGCCATCAAAATTCAAGACTGAATATTATTAATCAATTCTATAAACAAATGTACATCACAGACATTAATAGGCAGGGACAAATCTTTTTTTCTTGTACTCTTGTTGTAATGATATTTTCAATGATGTTTTATGAATAAAATGTACCATCCGTTGATATTTGTTTATTTGATAAACAAAATATATAAACAAATGCACATTGTAGACCTTTTCAAGCATTAAAATTTTGTTCAACAATTTTTTTCCACAAATTATTTTTTTTTTCAACAATTTTTTTGCGAATAATTTTTTTTCAACCAATTTTATTTCAAAAACTTTTTTAAAACAAATTTTGTTTACATTGTTTTTCGATCCATTTTTTTCCAAACATTTTTTTTCAACAAACTTTTTTCCAAACTTCTTTTTATAACAAATCCTTTTTTTCAACATTTTTGTGCAAAAAATTATTTTTTTATCAATTTTTTTAAACAAAATTTTTGTTTGAAACAGTTTTTTCACAATGTTGAAAAACATTTTGTTTTAAGATTCTGTTATCGAGGCCCTTCCGTGTAGGCGCTCGACGCCTACTTGTTTTTCTTTTTTTCTTTTGAACTTGCTGAAATCATATTGCCACTGATACTTAAAGAAAACATGTTGCTGTGCATTAATATTTCTTTATTTTATTACAAAATTTAACATGAAGAAATAATATAAAGATTACAGAATAGAGATGAAAACTGAACTATTTTCTTAAAAATTTAACTACTTGGTGAAAAATGCATGTGCTTTGTTATAAATGGGTTGTAAAATCGTTGATTTCAGGTGGACATTTATTTTATAACTGAACATGTAAGGGGTAAAAGCTACCACGGGGTTCGCATCCAGCCCGTTTACCTGCTGTCGGATGACCCTATTGTTTCGGTCGAGTCGAGCGCTGGCCGTACAGTCTTGTTCAAAAAGGCGCAAGGCTCTCACTGTAGTGTAGTCCCCATCGTCGCGATGCATTAGGAAGAAAAAGAGTTAAAAGCACTATCTGTATGTATTTCAGGACATTTTATTGATGAAATGTCAGTAAAATTTGAGTAGCCGCGAACGTCATAATGGCTTGCAAATGAGTCATGAATAGCTCATAGGCATGCTTTCTTTTCCTTTTCCTAGTGTCTCTCTTTTTCTTCCTAATGCATCGCGACGATGGGGACTACACTCTTCAGTGAGAGCCTTGCGTCTTTTTGAACAAGACTGTACGGCCAGCGCTGGACTCGATCGAAACAATAGTGTCCTCCGACGGCAGGTAAACGGGCTGGATGCGAACCCCGTGGTTGAACATTCATCATTTTAGCTAAAAATTAATCTGTTCCTTTGAAAATTCAACTACAAATTGATTATTTCGTTAAAAAAATAACTATAATCTTGAAAACACGTTTTTATCGTTTGAGAATGAATTTTTTCAATAGAAAATTTGTCCATTCGATTTATGGTTAAAAATTGATCTTTTTCAGTTGAAAATTTAACTACATAATTCATTAAAAATTTATTTTTCTGTATGAAAATTGAAGCTATTCTCTGGATGATTCGTATTTTTTGTTAAAAATTAATGTTTCTAACAAAAAATTGAATTGTTTTATTTTCGGGTAAAAATTCTTTGAGAATTTAACTATATTTTTGAAAATTCATGTGTTTGTTAAAAATTGTTCTTTTTGGTGTAAAATTAGGTGCCTTGGTTGAAAATTCAACTACTTGGTTGACAGCTAAAGGGCATTCTTGTCAATTCATTTTATTGTTTTACAAACAAAAAATTAACTATTTTTTTGTAAGAAACGTTGTTTTTGGTTGAAAGTTTATTGTATTATTCAAAATTTAAGTATTGCAGTTCAAGGTTCATCACTTTAATTGAAGAGTAACTTCTTTACTTGAAAATTCATCTATTTTTTTTTTAAATTTCGTTTTTTTAAAAGTAAAGAATTAATTTCTTTAATTGAAAATGTAACTATTTCATTTTTGGTAGAAAATTTATCTTCTTAATTCGAAAATTTACCCCTTTGTCTAAAAATTCACTTATTTTGTGGAAAAGTAGTCTTTTATTGTAGAAAATTGAACGTCCTGGTTGAAAATTCAACCAGGTTAAAATTTCTTTTAATTGGTTGAGGATGTAACTATTTTGTTGAAAACTTTTTGTAGGTTAAAAATTAATTTTTTTGAAATAACAACTTAACCACTTCATCTTTTATTGAAAATTCAACTATTTAAGTTTTTATTGGAAAGGTATCGTACATATTTGGTTTAAAAATTAAACTGTTCGAATAAAAGTTTAACTGCATTATTAAAAATTCATATCATTGGAAGAAAATTTAACTATTGTGTTAAAAATAAAACTTGTATAAATATAACATGTCGAAAATGTCTGCTCAGCAAATATGTATCCACGCCGTCATTTGCAATCCTCGAAATTGATGAATGAATCAATAAATTTTTGATAATATCATTCGAAGAAATATTAAGTGAAAAACATTACAAATTAAACGGAAAAAATACAAAAAAATACAATTGTAAAGTTGTAAATTTAAATGTAGGATGCAACACTCTGAAATTTTCACGATTCAATCGAATGAAAAATTAAAAGTTTTTAAATTTCCTTACATTGACCTACCTGTGGACAAAAGGCCCTTGCTGGAGTAAGCTCACTCACACTGAGGTTCATGAACAGACCGAAAAGTAGTAGAAAAAATTATTCCGGGACGAACCTGACCATACCTGAAAAGTGAGCAAAAAGCGAGGCAAAAAGTTTGCCAAACACCAGCACCGAAGTGGTGGCACATTGAGCCAGTAATTGGGAAAACGGAAAACTCATAAATAACCATTCTGAACGAGAAAGCGCATCGGACGTTTCATTAATGGGAATCTCATTCAGAAATAAGAAATGATTCACCTTTCAATTTTCTTGTAAATATACTTGTGAATTTTTTAAAGATCTAAATGAAATCTACTTTCTTATGAATAATTTTATACAACGAAATCAGAGCATAAAAACATCCACAATTAAAAAATATATTTCTGAACTACCTCCTTTTTGGCTCATTAGAGATAAATACATAAGAAAGGAAACAGGAAGAAGAAAAAGGAAATAGTTATATGAAATAGTTACTGCTTTTTCGAAAGATATCGTTTGAAAATCGTTTCAATTGATCAAAATATCATAATTTTAAAGAACATTTTTTAATTATTACCGACACTAATGCCAATTAAAAAATCTTCTTTACTTTTGCTATACTATCTGAGAGATCACTCTAATACGATTTCTCAGTCCTAGATACCTAGATCAATCCCATAACAAAATTTTTTTACCCGGGTTGTGAATTTTTGCGAGAAAACCCGATGTGGCTTCTCGCACGTTATTCTGGTTTTATGCTTCTTCGTATTTAATCGATGCCCCAAATTTGACTTTGGATTCTTGTAGTGTTGGCATATAGAACGAAAGCCTACCTATGTGAGTATAAATCCTGGTACCCATCGTACGTGTAACTGTAAACAATCACTGAAGATGTCAAAACAGTGTTTCTTTTATTGGGATGAACCGACTTGTCTGACAGAAAAAATTTTATTTAAAAAGTGTAGGTTTCAGAAACATAAAAAAAACTACGGTAAGTACGTTAAGATCCGTACATATTTTTACTTGGAAAAAATAAATGCCATCCAAAGTCACCTACTTTGAAATATGCGCATACTTTGGCATTGCAAGTATCAATACTATCAATCAACAACTTTGAAACAATGTGAAAATATGCCCCTTGCCACTCTTAAAAAGTGTGCTAAAATTGAGCCAGATAGCATATCATTTAGAGTGGTTGATTCCACGCTACAAGAGTTATACTATAAAGTAGATCGATTTTTTATAATAGCATTCCATACAAGCGGCTTCAGAAAGATGTTTACTTTTCGTAGAATAAATTAAATAACTCCGTCCATTTTCATTTTATGTATCTCAAGTTCGTACCAAGTACAGAAAAAGAGTTGTACTAATTGGCACCAAATTTAGGATGCAATTCATGCATTATAATTGTATTGTTTATATTTGTATCTACTATCCGTCCAAAAAGTTTAGGCAGCTCGATTTTTGTGCAGATTTTCATGAAAATCTCAGCAAAAAAAAATTCTACAAATATGAGACAACATGCATGTTGCAGGTAAAGATTTTGCCAATACTGATACCGAGTTTCAAAATTTTTAGATGATTAGCGATTATTTCCGGGCGAGTGAAACGTGAAAAGGCCTAATAATCCTATGATCATTTCAGAATACTCAACTTCGAATGGCTGTAAGTCACTGAAAAAAATTATGAAAAATCTGCCAAAAATATATGGGTTTCGTTGATCCTTTCTGTGCCCAGTGGTAATATTTATAATCAGAAATAATTATTCGTTAATAAGTTATTGACAAAAGAGTGGGGAGATGTTTAATCCGGAAGCAAATTACACATTATTGGCTTCTGATAATGTTGTGCGTATTAGCAATGAGCAAAAAGTTGCACTTCAATGTTTAAAAAATTATTTTCTTCTTGGAAAAATACAAAAGGCTTAACGATAATCGAGGCAACCGTATCCCTTTTTCTTGCATCAGGTCTTAGAGGCTGTGTAATTGTGTGAGGGTTAGAGAAGGTCGTGTTGCACATGTAGCAGTAGCGCCTGAAAGGTCCCACACTGAGTGTGCGGTAGCCTCGATTATCGTTAAGCCTTTTGTATTTTTCCAAGAAGAAAATAATTTTTTAAACATTGAAGTGCAACTTTTTGCTCATTGATAGTACGCACAACATTGTCAGAAGCCAATAATGTGTAATTTGCTTCAAGAATGATTTCGGTACGTTCCTTAGTTCCGGAGTAAACACCTCCCCACTCTTTTGTCAATAACTTATTAACGAATAATTTTTTATGATTGTAAATTTTAGCACTGGGCACAGAAAGGATCAACGAAACCCATATATTTTTGGCATATTTTTCATAATTTTTTTCAGTGACTTACAGATATTCAAAGTTGAGTATTCTGAAATGATCATAGGATTATTATGCTTTTTCACGTTTCACTGGCCCGGGAATAATCGCTAATCATCTGAAAAGTTTGAAACTCCGTATCAGTATTGGCAAAACCTTCACCTGCAACATGCATGTTGTCTCATATTTTTAGAATTTTTTTTTTGCTGAGAATTTCATGAAAATCTGCACAAAAATCGAGCTGCCTAAACTTTTTGGACGGATAGTAGTTCACGGCAAAGGATCGAGGCAGTCGTTGAAGTCGAAGGGGGACTGCCACTGTCACATGCGAGCTGCTCGCGGGGGGAATTGAATTCAACTGAATTTAATTCAAGTACAAAATTCTTCAAATATGGTCAAAATGGTCAAAACTCGGACGCGACCCGAAAATTTAAAAACAGGAACTGGTCCGAAAACACGATTGTTCAGTTGAAAAAAAATTCCGGTAAGTTTGGCGGTACTTTACGCAAATTGTTAAAAATGTCCATATAAATTGAAGTTTCGCGCCGGTTCGAATTTTCGAGTGTTCGGATCGGGTTACGACCTCACCCGACAGCTGCTTCCGCTACTCCGCATCCACAGACTGTCACGATCCTTCTCCGAGAATTCATTTCGATAATCATCAATACAATTATAATGCATTACCTCGTACATATTATTACAATTAGTTCAACTTTTATTCTCTACTTGGTGTCTATTTGAGCTTTATATGAGTACAATTGAAGGCATGAGAGTGACAACTGAATAAGGACCATATGAAGTTGGCACTTTGTTACATTTACAATAAAGCATTGGAGGAACCAATATAAAATGTTCTTTATGGAGTTCTAATTCTTATGTCTTCAATTGCAGGCGCAGTAATTGCTTTTTCAACAAAACTATACACACTCCCTTCGCATACTACAAAACTTTTTGTTTGGAAAACTTGCGACAAAATAGCAATTTCAACTTCATTCTACAAATTGGAAATTACCGGAGCCCTTTCATTTTCTATGAGAAAAATACCGAAGCATCCTTTTGAAGCTACTATTATGCAATTTTCCAATGAAAAGTCACTCTGACGCCAAGTGCAGTTGATACTGTAACTCTTGTAGAGTACAATGACGCACTTCAATTGACAGGCCCGTACCCAGGATTGGGGGGGGGGGGGGGTTATTGACCATCGGTCACTAATTTCTCCGGATTTTGATGACCTTATTTCCCGACGCCTTCATGAAAAAATAACCAGCAAGGTTTGCAGAACACACTATCTTCCATCACAGGAAACTTGTGTGGCTATGCTGGGGCTGGGAGCAAAACTGATGTGAGTATATGTATTTCTATGATTGAGAAATCTTTTTAAAGAGCCTATTATATTAATAAAGCCCACATTTGCCCCATACGTGCCTGTCAGTTGATATCGTATTATCAAAACATGCAGAAATTCTGCTGGCTTTGTTCATACTTTTTAAGAGTGGTAAGGGACATATATTCTGAACGTTTGAAACATATGACCTGATTATTGCAAAAATTATTAGATATTTTAAAAATTCAAGATTTAGCATGGTTTTTCCTATTTCCTTTTCAATTAAATATATGTGCAAATATTGTACATATCATTGTCGTACGACCCGTAATTTTATAGATCTCTCAGAGCTACATTTTATGACACACATTTTTTTCTGTCACACAAATAGGTTCGTTGCAATTAAAAAGAACCTGTTTTTGCCATTTTCAATTTCTAGGCTTTCGTTCTATTTGCCAATACTGCAAGAATCGTAAGTGAAATTAAAGGTATCAATTAAGAATTAACCCAGTATAGCAAAAATTTCGTGGCAGTCTGGAATCATGCTAAAGCCAATACAATTTTTCTCAAACCGGTCTATTCACGCAATAATATATCAAGACTGTCCATATTCTAGCTACTTTCTAGACAGAGTCACGGGTTGAACTGAAACAAAAAATACAGGAGTGAATTCAGAAAACAATAATTTTGGAATAAAGGATTCAGGAAAGTACAAAACATATTTAAGATAATAAATAATAATTATTATTATAAAAATAATTACATTATTGAACTATTAATTATTTTGTATGAAAATAGACGCTCTGTCTAGAGTCTAGAAGCTAGGCGATCCGAGCGTTACATCCCAGGCTAGCCACTGGACAGTTAGCGCTCCTATGGCAAGCCAGTGACGACTCAAGGCGGAATAGACAGAAACACTACATGCCCCACGAAATTTGTCCACACAGGATGCACGGTTTTTGATACGGCGCTTGGACTAGTAACTAGTTGGAAGGCAGGTGATTCTATCAAACGAAATAACCTCATGAAGAACATGGGCCTCAAAAGTAACGTAAATAAAACAAAGGTAATGGTGTTTGAAGGAAAAAGTGAGAAAACAATGTGCAACATTGTCCTGAATGATGAGAGATTAGAACAAGTTGATAAATACGTATATCTGGGTAACCTATTCACTAGCGACGGAAAAATATATGGGGAGTTAGATAGGTGTATTAATGAGGGTAAAAAGGTTATCGGTAGAGCATGGTCCATTCTCAAAAATAAAAACAAATCAAAAGAAACTAAAATGACCTATATAAATCTTTAATTGTGCCGGCTGTACTATACGGTAGGGATACATGGACATGTCATGAAAAGGACAAGAGTAAAATTAACGCGATTAGCATGAAACCTCTACGCACAATATGCGGGAAAACACTGAAGGACAAAGTGCGAAACGAGATAATCCTCGAAGAATGTGGTACAGGGGAAACACTAGTTGATATATGGGAAAGAAATCAGTTAAGGTGGTTTGGACACCTTGAAGGAATGAAAGATGAACGACTGACCAAACAGGTGTATAAATGTAAAGTAAATGGCAGAATGCCCAGAGGTAGACCACCGAAAGAATGGATAGATCTGTGAATGAGACATTAATCCGAAGATACATAAGAAGCCATACAAACACGAGAGCTTGCATGAAAAAATGCATGGACGTGAAGGAAGCTAGAGTAGTATGCCAGGACAGAAAAGTTTTGCGACAAATAGTTCATAAAACGAATGTGAGTAGAGTGAATGACGCCTGAAACAAAGACCTTGGATACTAATGGGCCCAAGTGGGGAGCCACACATAACAATTTTGTGAGGCTCTCCACGTGGGATGGTTGCTAGAGAGATTGATCAGCAACCTGGGTCGGAGCAGTGTTGCGGAATGAACGTGTTATTTAAATAAATAACACGAGAATTCTAAATCAATCTAAAATATCTATATCTTACAGTTTACACCTATCTACCCTATACCTATATACCCATCCACACACTACTACTTTCCAGACGAACAATTCACGCCTACTCCGAAACGGAATCGGCTTAAATGGTATAATAATTGCTTATTTGTTAAGGTCTAAAAACTTTCAATTCTTATTTAATCCTTTTTCTGCAGAAAGTAGTTCAGTTCTTGAGATTCAGTATAAACCTGTTTTGTTACGCTCTTATACAGGGTATTTTTTTTTAACTTAAGACATCGAAATGTCTGAAGAAATACGCTTCCTATGAAAAAGAATCCGTAATAAAAACTTTTTATTTTCGAGGGGGAAAAGCGACTTTGAACAAATTTACCTCGCCCCACCCCCTCAGGAGGCAGGGAGGGGGGTAACTTTGTAATTTCAAATGGGAACCCTAATTTTTTATCACAGATTCAGATTCTCCTTCAAGAAATACATAAGTCTGCTTCAAAAAATTTGTTCGATTCGCGAAAAACAAAAAACAAAAAAAAAACCCCACCCCCATGTCTCGGGGGGGGGGGGGGGTAAATTTAGGTAAAAGTCGCTTTCCCCCTCATAAATAAACAGTTTTCATTACCGACATTATTTTCATAGGATGCGTATGATTTTAAGATATTTCGATGTCTCAAGATAAAAAAAACACCCTGTATATAGAAATATGTTTTAGAAAAATATTGTATATAAAACTAACAATTGTGTCATTTCTAAATAAAAATTTTAAATAAAAACGTATCAAAGAGATTTGTAGTGAGTCTTCAAAGAAATAACATTAGCCCTACAACATTGGGATTAAATAAGGATTGCAACTTTCACCTGAAGAGAAAGCAAAAACATTGAATTATTAATAACTATTATTAATTAGAGAATTTAAACCTGAAACATAGTTTTCTAAAGTTCGCCTTCAGTTCTCTTCCTACATCAGGTATGATTAATCACGAGAATATTTTACCCAATTTTAGAAATTGTCCATATACTTGCATCAGGTCACAATTGTGACTTAAGCCACAGTAATTACATTTTACACAGCAGAGGCAAACAACTAGTTGTGTGGTGAGTTTTCAGAAGGTCCTAATACACCTGGTTTACAAAAATACATATTTCAAGAAAAAAAGTGTCTTTTATGTATAAATTTACCTGAAAAAGGTTAATAATTTTTATTCTTTTAAATATTAGTCCAGTCAACGAAGAACAAATTTGACTCGATTAAAAAAATTCGGAATAGTAGAACTTTTTTTCAGAGATACGTTGGGGATGGCTTTATAAAGGCACTGTAAAAAGTCCCCAAGCATATGTGTACGGCAACGGCCGCCATAATGGAAAGTGTTAAACAATAACATGTTTTTTTAAATAACTTTAGAACTGTTGATTTTAGAAGTTTCATCTCAAAATCATTCCCTTAAGCATGTCAAATTGTACACTGAAGTTGAGCTCATTTTATACTGATAATTTTTAATGCAAATGAGTTGGTCGGTTTTTTTTAACAGGAACATGCATTTGCTCCAGTGCAAATCGCCTGATCTATTTCCGAAGTCTTTCTAGGATATTTTTACCTTTTACTTTAATTTGTTCAGAAATCGCACAATTTTACAGTTAATCCAGTTTTATAGCGTTACCGTAGATAATACGTCTACAACTGTTAGCACCTTTTTTGTGCACTATAAAATTTTTAACATTTTTTAACATAACCATTTTTGACCTAAAATCAACCGTTCTCGAGTTATTTAAAAAAAACATGTTATTGTTTAACACTTTCCATCATGGCGGCCGTTGGCGTACACACATGGTTGGGGACTTTTTACAGTGCCTTTATAAAGCCATCCCCAACGTATCTCTGAAAAAAAAGTTCTACTATTCCAAATTTTTATCAAATGCTTCATTGACTGGACTACCAAAAACCCTGAACAGTGTTATTCAACTAGTTACTACATGGACGAAATCATTTTTAGCAATGAGCTTGAGCTTGAGATTTCATGAAATTTAAAATCGAAGATATTAATTTTTTTTTATGCCCGTGTAGAAAATTATCGGGGAACTATTCGAATCCAGGATATACTGTCCTGACCGCTAATGTTATGCTCTCAAGGCGGTCTATTGCGGCGTTGAGTATAAGTGAAACGTTTTTTTATGGCTAAACGCTAGTAGCTAATCTAGCGCTAGTCAGTCGGTCTTGTGAAAATATATTTTAGATACTTGACGATAAAAATTATTTAACATACTGTCTTGACGATGAGAAAAAATGCTTTGTTTTTAATGTACATTTTTCATTTTTTATAGTTTTAAACACCCTGGGTATTGTGAGAAATGTGCAAACAAATATTTGGATTCAAAAGCTAGAAAATTTATTTGTCCTCGCGTGCTAGCGAACACCCGATTATGGCCCGAAAAGAGAGTCCAGATTAGATGGTCTAGATTCTAGACAATGCACTTACTGGACACAAATCTGCTCCGATAATTTTCTACACGGACGGTCGCGCGGCCTTTAAATTCTTGCGCAAGGGTCGGTGCAGTACCTGGGGTTATTATTATTATTATTATACCATTAAGCCGTTTCCCTTTCGGGGTAGGCGTGAATTGCTCGGTTGGAAAGTAGTAGTGTGGAAATGGGCGTATAGGTATAGGGTTGATAGGTATTTAAGTGTAAGATATAGATATTTTAGATTTATCTAGAGCGTTCGTGTTACTTATTTAAATAACACGTTCATTCCGCAACACTGCTCCGACCCAGGTTGCTGATCAATCTCTCTAGCGATTACCCCACGTGGAGGGTCTCACAAAATTGTTATGTGTGGCTCCCTACTTGGGCCCATTAGTATCCAAGCTCTTTGTTTCAGGCATCATTCACTCTACTCACATTCTTTTTATAAAC